>CM076608.1:82788224-83047084 GCA_038502775.1 Hippodamia convergens | reverse complement strand
TTTTTCGTGCTTCGATGTTTTTTTGCCGACTGCAGCTGTCTGAGATGGAGTTGGATGAATTACTTGAATGGTTCATTAATGCTTTCTTGGAAGTTTCGCTTGTGTTTAATCATTCAAGATGCAAACATCCGCTCTTTTTTCTCTCGAATACGTCGGCGATAATATACTTTGAAATGGGAAATAATGGTGGTTTAATGCAATTTGTTTTGGGTTTTTAGAGATCTTGCACGAATGAAACAGTGGCATAAATTCTTCAAAACAAACCAACTTGAACAATTGAAAGATCAAGGAGTGAATAGTCAATGTTTCTTCCACAGTTCCGTTTATCACTATTTCGAAAAAATATATATGTATTTAATAAAACAATTCTCTGACTCAGACTGTTTCAAGTTTGAGTTTACTTACTGAATATATCTAGAATTTATCTCCTACTACAGACCCGCAGACTTCGTACTGCCTCAATCGGTAAATAAAAAAGCAACTTTAATATTATACTAAACTATTATGGTATCACCTTAAAGTGGACATAAAATTGTCCTGTACAATTAGTCCAGTCAATGAGGGCGAAAATAAGGCATGACCACCGAATTCTATCAAGATGCTCGATTTTGATTATATTTTGGATATAAGCTATATCTACTTGTTCCTACTCCTAATCCTATGCCGATTCATGCTTATGATTTTTAAGGGGTGAAAACAACCCGTTTTATCCAAAATTGAAAGAAAACTGTTCTAGCATGAATCAAAGTAATTTTAGGGGCCTCAGTAGCGTTTTATAAAGTTTATTGAAGGTCTTCATATACTTCAAGACCGTATAAACCATCCCCTTTCAGCACAAAAGTGTAAAAATGGGTCTTTATTAATATAATCAATTAATTTCAATCAACTTTATAACAGTATTTTAGATCAATGTTAGTTTTTAGTTATTTTTATTTTTCAACCCCTAAAAGAAACACTATCTGTTCAAAATAACAAAATGAAAATATCATTTAAACATTTCATTTATTCATCACTTATTCACGTGAAATCAATAATTTTTGTGTCAAACAATTAATATGAATCTGAGTGCTGTGCGCCACTGTCAATTATTTTTTCATCTTTGTCAAAGATTGGACATCTGTTTTGGCAGTCAACACTTGCACATTCTCCACATGTAGCGTTACAAAAAAAGACTCAGTTTTCTGCAGGTGCATGACGTATTGCACCTTTTTTTGTAGTTACAAAAAATCATTTTCTACAATTTTTGTGGTGCAGTTGTTTTTTGAATTTTTGTGGGCTGCAAATTTCTATTTTTATGATTCCAACTGCAATCAACTGAATTAGAGTTTTATTACCTAGCCAAATTTGGAGTTGATGATTTTAGGCAAGCATTTATTTCATCGGCAGCCGTCGATTTTGGAATTACCGGAATGGTTGTCGGAAGTCACCAGACAAAAGAATCAATGCGCCTCTAAAACATCCGTTTAGGCAACTCAAAATACACAGTATTTGTTCACATATATAATAGTAGAATGGAGATCTGTTCAAAATATTTCGTCATAAAATTTTCCGTAGTGTTCGGAAGAAAGATAGGTGTAATAACACATGGACTCAGATGCGTTTATATTATGAGAAAATGAAGTTCACCTAATTAATATCAGATGTAAAAACTTTCACGAAAACGCTATTAATAATAGCAACACCTACTGGCGTTATTCGAAATTATATCCTTTTTTTTTTCATTTCATAAAATCTCGTCGTAGAGAGATCCAAAAATAATCTTTCTTAACAAACAGTTCATCCAATCTGAATTATAAATGATGTAATGACATTCAAAGTATTAGATCGATTGGGCTGATTTTTGGAATATAGATTTTATTATACCTCAGATATCGATCGGCTCATTCAAAAAAGTTTTCGGCTGAACAGTTTTTGAAAATTTTTCGATCGATTTTTCACCTCTTACCTTGGGATGAAGTGGATCGCACATCGCACTTAAAAAATCGATGAGTATCAACTTTATCCATTACAGGGGTGAAGTGAATCACTTGAAATGAAAAAGAATCTATTTTCACTCCAAGAGGTGCTCTAAAATTGAAACTAAAACCACCTTGAAAAGTGTTCCTTATGAGTTAAAAAAAAGCATTAATTTATTTATTTATTCATACATACAGGGGTAGGAAAAATCTAGCATATATTCATTGAAAATTAACACATAATTCCTGACGAGTGAAAAACACAGAATATCAACAAATAACCCACTCATCTGAAGACGCCAATTAGATACTGCAGCAATAAAAATCTAAACAATATGAACTATTTCTGTAAATTCACTATCAAGTAAGATTCACTTTGTGGTTGCAGAACAAGATAAAACAACGTGAATGAAACATCCTCTGCAGCTATGAAACTTCGCAAAATCTATCCTCATTTCACAAACTCTATGTTTTTGGTTGGATATTTATGTCTTTGATTTTGTTGATATTTTTCAATTTGTTGCTTTTATTGAAGTAAACTCAATGGTTTACTTTTAATGAGTAATGAGTTTCGAAATTGTATGGCTTTCCTTATTCTCGTGATTCTGTACAGAACTTGTCGTTGAAATGACATCAATAAAAGTGAGAGTGAATAAATCTCTTCTTTCTGTTTTCATTTTGGAATGCTGTCTGGAGCAAATATGGGAAGGAAGCTTGCACCGAAAAATGTTCCCCATCACGTTCGAAGAAGGAAATCATTTCAAACGTTCCCAGTCGGGAACATGATACAGAAGACTCGAAACGAATATATTCGTGAATGTTATCTACTCCTCTATCACCGCAAGGGAAGAATGAAATTTGATATATTTCTCATCTCCTCACTTCCTGAAAAACAAAGAGCAGTGTCTGCACTTTTTAATAAAGTCCAGATTGAATCACTCTACTTCCAGGCAACACCTATATTTGCCACCGAACTGAGGTATGTCATAATACAATCTCAGATAAAAGCTGGCAGGACGACTCTGGAGTAAATTGGAAGTAAACTCCGATTCGAACGCTGGCTATACTGTTTCAGGCTTTGAAAAACTTACGATTTTGTGCAATAGTAGGCACAGTATATTTGTTCAAGAAATATGGGTTATTTTATTTACATTTCATTTGCACATGCAACATCAAACCAAAAAGGATTCAGTTTTAACAATTGCTAATATCTGCACTGATATACAGATCTAGAAAACAGAATTGGAAACATCATAGTTTCTATAGTAAATTCGAACATTGCCATATTCTAGTGGAACAGTGGCAGAATCAAAGCTTCAGAGGGATGTGATATCGAATAAATGGCTGGGCCGATAGATTCGGTTGGGTGGGGATGTAGAGCAAAACGTTTGGTATGCGAAGTGTCGAATCGAATCAGTGACACTCCAAACGCGGTATGGGTGATTTCATATCTATTGTAAATGAATACGACAATTCTATTCCACTCTGACGCGAGGACTTTTCTTGCCTGAATGAATGACACAAATAATTTCCTGTAGAAATTAATATTCAGGTTTTTTTCGCCAAACCTGGTTTGAGAATGTAATAAATTCTGGAAAAAAAAATCGAAAAACAGGAATACATTCCACGAGAGAAAATAAAGAAAAAAACTTTATTCTATGAAAATAAAAAATGGAAAACAAGAACAAATTCTAAAATATGCGGAATTGAAGATCGACAAATTCAAATTAAATGTCCTAGAGTCCTGAAATGATATGAGAGAGCTTCTGCCCCGTTTATGGAACCAAATTCCTCTAGAAATGTTCAACAACCTCGTGTATAATATGCAAAGAAGATGTCAAGCTGTTATTGACGCCCGTGGGGGCCATACATTATATTGAAAGTCCTAAAATGCCTGAATTCTCTGGGAGTAAAATTTCGTTATTTTACTCGATTTTTCTTAACTACGCTGTATACGCTGCAGACCTACAGATTAATTTTATTTCCTGCCACTTAAAATCATATCAATATGAATTTTCATCACAAAATCTCATCTAAACTACGAGTGTTTTGCAATTTAAGTCAATATTTCAAACTCATGTGGAGCGGTTTATATTCAATTTAATTATTTTTGAAGTAAAAATCAACAGAATAAAATGATTCAGTTATAAGCAACGTACAAAAAAAATGTGAAATCCATCCAAAAATATTTTGTTGTAAAATGTTGCATTTCTCATATTGTTTTAAAGTTAACAGATCTCATGTAGAGCCAAGCTACTAACTCTTCAACTTCACCAGACCTTACTTGTGTCTTGCCAGTTTTGTTACTATAAGAACTATTGAACTGGGTGTACAAGATGGGGTTGAGGTATTCTTAATAAAAACAAAACAACAAATCAGAAGAAAAGTTTTTTTTTTGAAATTTAGACAATAAATTAGTCATCACCCCCTACACTTTCAGGACACACAGTATGACAGAAAAGTTATGAACAGCGAAATTATTTTTTACCTTACGCTCAAGTGGCGACAGAAAAACGTACAAGTCACTTATTTAACTGAGGTTTAGGATCGGTTTCACAAAACTTCAATTGTGCGATTGAAATACCTTACGTTAATTTGAACCAATCGAATCGTTCGTTTTGAAATTTCAACGAATAGCGGTGGCTCCGATTAATTCAACGGTACAAACGAAGTTTTGTGAAACCGACCCTTAGAGTTTGTAAAGTAAGAACTTGTAAAATTAAAGAGTGTAAGTGAGATCTGATAACTTTTTGACAATGTAAGGAATGCGGTCTCTTATTTGGTTGCATACATTTCTGTATATTTCCATTGATAAATGATTCTAATTAAGACGAAAATGTTATGTTTTTTTCCAATTATGATTTTGTGTATCTCTCGATGTGCTATCACAAATTTAACGAGCTCCTATTTCACGCAAATGAGACACCGAAAGCCACGTAGGGATAAATGGTAGCATCTATTTCCGCGTTCCGATACCGGCCAAGTTTGCGGCTCTAATTTCCGCCCTAACCTCAAAATACACATAATTGAGCCAGCAAACACAATTGAGAGTTGCGGTCGTGGGTTTTTTACACCTGAATTGCGTGCTCGGGTGCTGTTATCCGCTCAGGCGGGTTTAATAAATAGATTGTGGTAAGGTTACCATGCCTTGGTAGGTTGTGTTCTGGACGCCGGCTGGCGTCTCGACGAAGGTCTCGCGTGCGCGAAGCTCGCTCGCGGCCACGCTCCTTGGGTTCACGAAGAAACGTCGACCTTCCTTCAGCTTGGGAACTGACGATCTATTCTAGGAAAACTTCTGGATGTGGAAATTAATGGATTCGTTAGTTTTCCATGATCGTTCTACAGAAAGCCGATGAAGATTTTTCTTCTGAGGAATATCTCATTAATCAATAAATATTTCGTTATTATACAGGGTGCCATCCATAACTTTCCACCCCCAATTTCGAGCTTTGGGATGGAATAACAAAAAATCGCTCGGACATGTCAAATTTTGGTGAAAGGGGGACAAATGAGGGTGTTCAAATGAGTTTGATATCACTACCGTTCTAGCAGGAACCCCTAACAGCTCTCATTCTTGAACAGGAAAAAGGGGGTTAATCAGCACCTTGCTGGAGAGTCAATTCAATTTCCTGCATAAGTGTTTTTTTTTCATCGCTTTATTATAATAAGTAGTATACAGTGTGACACAGACTCATAGTACACCCCCATTTTTTCCTTTGTTTCTGTAGTTATATTTTTGAAATTTGGAACATCCAATATACTCACCATAAAGCACTTTTTGACATATTCAGAAAAAAATCCAACTTCTGTGTTTTCCAGAAATGACATCCACTTTCGATTTTCAAAACGGACCCCCGGTATATTATTACATTTTTGGAATCTCCATGATTTTCTTAATCTAATGATACCTCATAGTTTATATTTCATTCGTCAGAACGCCCATTTTATTTTTCGATCTAGAGAGCCATGAACTGCCTAAAAATATTCCAAATAATCAAAATAATGCTACACTATAGTAATTTCGATTTAAAAAGTATCGTGCTTCGAAATAGGTGCCAAAAAAGTAAACCAAAACCTTTTTTCACTCGAAACTGCGTTTTGTCAAATGGTAGCATTATGGTACTCTAACGTCATTCGAAAGTACCATCGGTGGGGTATCCATCCATAACAACTATTTTTCTGTATAACCAATACGTACACGATAATGGAGTTTAGACAAGTTTAAGTATCTTCTCGGTTCAATCCAAACTTTATGTCATTTCCGGAAAAACCGGAAATTGGATTTTTTTCTAAATATGTAAAAAAGTGTGTAGTAAGTATATTCAATCTTCCAATTCAAGTATATTCAATGTTTCAATTTTCAGAAATATAGCTACAGAAACAAGGAAGAAACTGGGGGTGTACCATGAGTCTGTGTCACCCTGTATATAGTAAAATAATGAAACGATGAAAAAAAATACACTCATGCAGGAAATTGAATTTCCTTTCCAACAAGGTGCTCCTGGACCCCTTCTTCCTATTAAAAAATGAGAGCAGTTAGGGGTTGCGGCAAGAGGGGTTGTGATATCAAAATCATTTGAAAACCCTTATTCGTTCCCCTTTCAACAGAATTTGACCTGTCCGATCGTTTTTTCGTTATTCCATCCCAAAGTTCGAAATTCGGGGTGGAAAGTTATGGATGGCCAACCCTGTATGTTTTTGGAGGCCACGAGCTGCTTTCATGGAAGCTGGAAAAGTGTGGCAAAAGGAATCAACTATTTTATTTTTCTAAAAAGCTGTCTTTAAAATAGAACGCGAAGAAGAAATAACCATGGGTATTCCACAGGGTACTATATTACGGCCTCTACTTTTCCTTGAGTACATCAACAACCTTAACCTCATATTGCAAATTATTATACTTTGCCGATGACACTTATGTCTTATTCAATGAACGTGAGATTATCTAAACGTCAATCGAATTTTTCAAATTAGTATCCAAGAAAATATATATACGGTGATGTGTTAATAGACTCTTACTGAATAGATAGAAAACTATCTGTCCGTCAAGGGTAAATTGTGATGAACATGAAGTTTTTGTAAGGAACAATGTATGTTTTTCAGGAGTCTTGATAGTTGGTAATTCGAAATGGTATAACCATATCGAACACCGCAAAAAGAAATATTCTCAATCTATAATCTATAGCCTGAATGTAGTGAAAAAACTACACCATTTCAAAGTGTTATTAAGAAATTGTTAAGTGTATTTCAGATTAGTAACTTTAATTTCAGAAAGCGCCAATTTAATTTCGAATTAGTCAATTGAATTTTAGAAAACATCAAATGTATTTCGGATAACTAAATTGAATTTCATTTGATATTGACGAATCTAAATAACACTTGATGTTTCCTGAAATACAATTGACTAATCTGAAATACAAGTGATATTTTCTGAATGTCAATTGATGATTTCTGAATTACAATTGGAAATGGTACAGAAGATGTCGATACATTGATGATTCTTTATCATGCACATTTCCAGTCTCAAACATCTTATGTTATTATCGTTTTGGGGTAGTTTCTCAAATGTCGATACGATTTTGTTACGCAAAAATGGACAATTACAGTGATATCTGGACTCAAATGGAGAGACATTCATTTACGATTTTCGAAATGATACATCTTGAATATTCATGGTCTGTTTAGATAAATCAATTAGTGTTATTTTCAAACAAACATAACAACTATTTTATGAATTAAATAAAAAAAAATACAATACTTATTTGTTCATGGTTTTCACGGAAATATTCTTCAACATTTTATGGTTCAAAATCCTCTATATCTGACAATAAAAGTGTTCAACATTTTACCCAGAAAGTTTCAGATTATTAAAAAGTTCATTAGTTTCAAATGAGAGATCAACAATCATGATTGATTGTGAACCTTACAATTTTAAAGAATATGTAAGCTTCTGTAGTTTAGAAGTAGAGGAAAAGTTTGACCTGAGTCATCTTTGTGGTTAAGGCTATAATTATTGAAATTAATATTTACACATTAACTTACTTGCATACTCAATCATAATTAGAAAATCGTGTAAAAAAAATCTGATATAATTTTTTCGTGATAATGGGGAAAATTAATGAATGAAAGAATAGAAAAGAAATAAATAAAATGTTTTGATCTGAAATTTAAATTGGTGTTAACTGAATTCAAGCATAATCGGTAAATCACAAAACAGGAAATTGACATGAACTCAAAATGTCATAATAATTACAGATATAACTGTACTTAGCCTAGAAGAGAAAATAATAGGGAAAGAAAATAATATGAATTTGAAAAAATCATGAAAAGGGCATGACTTATATTCTAACATATTCGCAAAATCACAAAACAGGTAATCAACGTGAAATCAAAATGTTACCATGGTCACAACTTCTACTACAACTTCGGTAGGCATCTTCAGTGGATTCTCGGTCTAAGATTATACCTCGAACGCTGAATTTCTGACACTGATCTCTGAATCATTCCACTTAAATCCTTTATTTTCAATAGATCCTGTTAGCACCATGTTTTTAATGGAAATAAGTCTAGAACATTTTAATTTGATGTCATTTCCATTTCCCTGAGGTTGCTTACTGCTGTATTTCTAAAAGCAGAAATCGTTATGACAGATGGGAGATCAAAGCGCATTTCAAACTGAAATTATTTTCAGAGTTATTGTATTTTAAACAGATGCTAGAATTGTTCGACCGATTATATTCCTCAGAATAAATTAAAGTTGTCAATAGTATCGATTGATACATAACATTCATCTACTAAAAAGTACTCAAAACAGTGTAACACGCCCATTTGAATGACCTTATTTCATTCTACAATCTTAAATGCCAGTTCATTGATATCTACGAATATCGAAAGAATCTGGCAACATGCATTATGCCTATGTCCTTTTTGGTCGTATTCCAGCATGATGGATTCCGTTTACACTATTTTCTTATTTGGGTATTTTCATTTAGGTTAATTTATCTTTATGCGGATAACCTGTTATGTTTGGAGTTTTGGTCCTTGTCTTTTATTATCATTTTCAATATAGATTTTTCTTTTTATGTTCGAATGAGATTTGGACGAAGTCTGCTAAAGTGTATTATTTTTTGTTGCATGGTACATTTTGTATTTGTTTTCTCTCATTTTTTCTATTATGTTAATGCCTTTCATGCATCTGTGTAGGCGTCGTTTTTCTACGATTAGATGGTTTGTTCTTTCTTATTATGTTTTTTGAAGGTTGTTGTTAATAGTTTTACTGAATTCAGGGTGGTTTCTGATTGTAGAGGGTCGTAAATCCACTACAATGGGAGTGAAACACGCAGTGGTGTTAAATTGTGTATTACACAAGGAAGGTGAACTTGATGTTAAAGGTACAACTATTAGTACAGTTCATATACAATATGTATTTGAAAACGTGGGGATTTCATCATATGTTACTTAAATCTATATTACCGAAATATGCTAGGTGGTAAAACCAGTGTTCCAGAACGTTGTGAGGTGACTTGGTCAAATGATATGGGATTTTTCATTTAACTAGGTTGTGATTTGATATCCGTAAAAACATTCTAATATAATCAAGGTGAAATAAGCAATAGTTGTTTTAGGCATATGATTTTCTCATATTGTCTATTTCCTTTCAGCATCGTTTCCCATCGAAGAAAACATGTCTTTCTCCTTTTATGAAAATTTCAAGCATTTGCTCCCATCATGTCTGGCCCACCCTGTACACCACTCTCCACCAAGCACGTTATTCTTGTGGAAGCCCTTCGCGTGTATCTGAGCTACAAATGTTCCAGAACATGAAAATTCCACGCTTTCATGGCCGGATCGCGTTATATGTTGCAAATTAGCCGTATACACCTTCGACGGATAAAATGATGCGGAAAAGCAAACTCGAGTTTCTGGAACGGAATTGCTTTTGAAAACTTTCATTCATGCCACGGGACGGGAAAGGAAGGGAAGAAATATGAGGGGGTGAAATATTAGTTTTTCTCGTCGATATCCTGCTGAAATTTCCCAGGAGCTAGACGGTGTGGAGTTCGGATATGAATATGAAATTCGACGATTTTTTTTCATGAAAAAGGGTGGGAAGTATCTAGGAAAACTTTTACTATCTGATCATATTGCTTGTTTGGAATGAGTCAATATTTGGGTGAAGCGTATCTGAGCGGGGCAGTGGAAGATACAACTGATTTCTTCCATGCGTGGTATACACTGCTCGACAAATGTTCAGGAATTTTGTTTCAGATTCAACCAAGTGATATTTCATAAGATATCAAATATCTCTTGTTTTGAATCTGTGTTTGATAATTCGTTACAGTTTGAGTGTAGTTCTTATTGTTACTGTTTCACGTTTTGTAATAAACTAGCAGACTTCGTACTGCCTCAATACTGTAATTTGAGAAGGGCGTATCTGCGAAAAAGCACTTTTGAGATATTTGACTATAAAGACTTTCATTTCTGCCATCCACAATTTTAATTCTTTTAAAATTGTTTTTTAAGTCAAATATCTCAAAAGTGCTTTTTTTGCAGATACGCCCTTTTCAGTTAACACGGCAGAATAGATAAAATATTAAAAAAAGTTTCCTCTTTACCTCTTAAATAAAGAGAATTTTTTATGTATGAATAACAATGTACATACTCATTTCAATGCAATTAAATTTTTTGTATATTTTGTACTTTTTTGTATTCCACCTTATATATTTCCTTCTTAAAAAAAACCAATGGTTACTACAATTCATCTCTAAGGCGAAACGATGTTCGTCGGGTCAGCTACCTTATCTAATTGCCAATTGCCACAATTGGTCCCACCACCAAATCCTCTACGCTCTTGAGTTCCTGGGATAGAAAATGATTCTAAACACTTCTCGGCCAACATTATACCATAATAATTTATCATAATATTAAAGTTGCTTTTTTATTTATCGATTGAGGCAGTACGAAGTTTGCCGGGTCAGCTAGTTTCACAATACATGTCCACACAATACTGCTGCAACAATCAACGAAATCTCAGCAAATAGTTATCAGCATTTTAACGAACCATCAAACGAAATGAATAATAATTCATCGAGCTCACTTTCTTGGTGGTTTCTTGCAGTAAAATCAAATAATTCAAATTTGTATTAAAAAGACATTTTAAATTTTAATACAGGTACTCACCATTCAATGGATTTATCATCTTGGTATTGAAGTAATATCCATCATCACCTTTCCAAAACATTAGCGGGTATTGTAGAGCATCGTATGAACGGTGTGTTTCATATTTTCGTTGCAATTCTCCAGTTTTGCGACGTATAAGAACAATATCACGCGTTTCCAAGTTTTCACCTATAATCACAATTGCCACTTTTTTTTTTGTCGGGGCGTTGAATTAGCGTCATGTGCTCCAACAGGTCGTTTAACTGCTCTAATCACAACCTTGTGATAGTCACTTGGCATACGTTCCAAAGCAGTTTTAAACAATCGAACCAATGCATGATGTTCATGAAGTAGTTGCTGCAGGTCTTGAAGAATTATTCTTCTCACATCTGCATTAATTGATTGACGTTGATCAAGTTGATCATTTATATTGCCTAGATGAAGTAAATTTGGAGGAATTTATGATGTGCATCTTCAAGTGGTTGTAATGATCCAATTCGATGGTGAATCTGGCATTGGATCTAAATAACACAAAGGAAAGACAAAATAAGTGATTTGAAGTCATTAATGTAAATATTATATTCTTACCTTGAATGTTGGATTGAATCCACGTCCTTTAATTATATCTGCCCCAAATGAAGTAATTTGGATTACTTGGATTGTATTTTTGTGTATTCGATAGAAAATGTCAAAGTCTTGATTCGGACGTTTAGGCAACTCAAAATACACAGTAATTGTTTACATTACCATCATAGATATAAATAACTATCTATATTTAAGATTGCCATCTAATGGCGATAATAATAATTATTAATAACACATGGACACAGATGCGTTAATATTATGAGAAAATGTACCGTAGCGACACAAGAAGGAAAATTATTTCCTTTTTTTTCCATTTCATCGAATTTTTCAGAGTTTCAATGTATTTTAAGTTAACCCCGCCGTAGAAGAATCCAACAAAAACTTTTTCATAACAAACAGTTCATCCAATCTTGAGTTATAAATGGTGTAACCAACAAAATGGCCGACTTAGTTTTATATATTAAGATTTTGATTCAAAATGTGGAACTGATACAGTTTTGTTCATCTATAATTATTTGTTATTAATACAGATCTTGACACAAGGTTTTCTCATCTTTGCGGAAAAATATGGAATATCTTTATTTGTGTTATAATTTTTTCATTGAAGTCAAATGATTATTTTTCTCAGACTCAAGGAAAGTTTTGAATATATCGAATGATACATAACATTCATTAGAAACATCTCCACAGACAGTAACACACCCATTCGAATAAAATAACTTCAGTCTTCCAAGCCATGACATAACTCTGAAGTTCATAGAATATACACAATAAAGAAAGAATATCGAAAAAATCAGACAGTCTGTCAGTTAAAAAAATATTTATCCAACAAGATCATTGGATAATACGCATCCTATACATAGGCTCACAATACCCATAAAGGGTCCTTTATACAGATTTATCAAATTTTACAATAAACTCCCCAGTTCAATGAAGTCAATAGAAAATCTGAGACAGTTCGAAAAAACAGTTCACAGAATGTTACTAGATTTAAAACCCTATGATATTGATAGTTATCTAAATTTTTAACTTTGAATGAGTTGTTTCTTCTTGTTTAAATACAGAATGTTACTAGATTTTAGATTTGGAACCTTATGATATTGATAGTTACCTATCTAAATTTCTAACTTTGAATGAGTTGTTTCTTCTTTGTTCGAATACTCAATTGTGAGTTTTCAGCAAAATAAAGATTGTTCATTATTATTATTATTTTATTTTCACTTTCTATGATTTTTCTCTCTTGGTTAAAATACAGTTATATCACAGATATAACTGTATTATTAAAACATTTTGATTTCATATTGATTTTATGTTATGTGATTTCGCGATTAAATTTTATTATTATATATTATTATGCCTGATTCCGTTTAGTTTTTTTTTTAATTTTGACTTTGTATGGCCTTCCAGTTTTTTTATGTGTGTATATTTTTCAGCCAGAGTACATTTGGCCTCTGCTTTTTTCGAAATTTTTAGATTTTGCCAATGCCTTTTATACATCAATGATCCTCACAATCAAGACGAGATGGTTATAACAAGAAATCTATTCAGATAATAAAAGTCCTACTGATTAAGTTTACCTCAACCGAGTTTGATGCGACCATATGGGTTATTTCCGCGTCCGTTGGAAACAATTTAGTGCTGAAATTAGAGGGTTTCCAATTGATGGGAAATTGAACTTTGATGTCATTGATCTTCCGATAATTTATGCGCTCCGAGAGGATTCGATAAATTGAAATCCAATTATTGTAACTTGATTATCTTCGTTCGTGTACTAATTCACGGTTCGAACAACAGACTAATTTGAGTGGGAAGTAAGTGTTCGAGAAAAAACGGCTTCTCGTAAAAAAACCGAATGACGAGAAGACTTCATTATACTGTATTTTCGGTTGACTTGGCGCGATTATGTAATTTTACTTGTCATATTTTGAAAAGAGGAACCTATTTTCATCTGAAAAAAAGGTTCAAGTATTCAGACTACGGATTAGTATATATTGCAAGGTTCAGAATTCTGATATAAATTTGAAAAAAAGAATGAAATATACGGGGTTGAAATCAATTGATTCCTCATTTCTCAAATAAAAGAGGTGACATAGAACGGTGTATAGTTCAAAGAAATTATACTTCTTTATTATATAGTTGAAATTTGGTGGGGAAATTCAAGAAAAACCCCTCTACTACAATCAAAGTGAAAATATTGAACTCAAATGCAATACAATTTAAAACAAAACAAACTAACATTGATTATTGGGTGATATTTTCGTAGAAATAACATAAATAATAACTTGCTGATGAAGATATTTCAACTAATAGGTATTCGAAAATGTTTAAATGAATGACGCTATAGCAACTGGAAAAAGTCTTTATTTTTTTGTCGAGATCTTGTATATCTGCATTTTCTCACGGAAAACTTCAGTCACCAGTCTTTTGCTCAGTAGCAACCAAGTAAATTGCATCAGAAATTATATTTCTCTATTTCAGTATCGTAATGAGTTCATTACAGTACTAAAAGTAGTGCTGTAATGAAACTCATTACAGCATTGTTTTCAGTTATATTTTTCGTTTTATGGTTGTCAGTACTGACCTCCGATCGAATCATGTTTCGAATCAAATCAATTCATATTTCGTGATCTGTCAAATTTCGTATGTCACACCAACTGCCAAGATAAAATACAAAAGTCACTAATCTGAATTTTCATTTGAATTTCGAGAGTATTTCACAAAAATTGACTGAAATAGAGAAAATACCGTCTAATACTCGTTGCAGAAGGCAATTCCAACACTCATGCTATCGAAAACTCGCTCCTTCGTCGCTCGTTTTCGAACTTCGCATTCGTGTTGGAATAGGAGCTCATTCTGCAACTTGTTTTAGAATATACTATTTCCTCTCATTCAGACAAACGGGTTGGCCTTCATATGAATTCATATTTTTTTCTGTTGATTTTTTTTTGGGAGTATATTTCAGTGTGTTTTATTTTTGGAAAGCTTCTCTGCAAGTTGTATGATTTTTTTCAATATCTTCAATCATTTCGCTGAGCTCACCTGAGAGAAATCTTTATATTTCCTTCTGTCAATGTGCTGCTAGTATTCATTCAGCATTGTCCCAAGTCGCCTTATAAAAAACAACTTTTTATTCTTTGTGAATGTCTGTTATATATATTCAAATATATTGCTCCACATGAGTTAGCGATATCGTATTCAATCGTTTTAAAAAGTATGTTATCTTCAAGAAAATCGCTGGAAAATCATTTAAACCTCAATAACAACTTGAATCGATCCGATAAAATCAGTATGAGAGATTTCGTCAATCTGGTCGCCTTTTTTCTGAAGTTTGGTTCTTTGCATATGCTACATGAATGTTCATTTTGAAATGGAATCAGTTTATCAACGGCTCCGATTTGAAATGAGTTTTCTGCAAATGCCAAGATGTAAATTAACAAACGCTGAGGCTAATAGGTCTATCGGAATGCTACAGGGTGGCCTATCTCAGGTTGTTGTAGCGGAAAGGCTCCAAGTCAGACAAAGTGTGATATCTCGACTTTGGAATAGGTTCATGAAGACAGGTTCCGTGTTGTTAAAACCAAGGCTTGGTGGGCGACGAGAAACAACACCTGGGGCCCGTAACACAAACCCTACAAGTGTAACAAGTCTAGAAGTTAAAAGTGATTTGCCTGTAGCTACAAGTGACCTGTGCGGCTCCAGCAATTTAGGAAAAATCTCTACATATGTAAACGTTTTCTGCAACACATAATTTACACATTACAAATTGTGCCACTGAATTTTCAACAAGAGCAGTTTATGTTTTAACTACCATCAAACCTAGGTAAATGGTTCGACTCTGGATAATTTTCGAAATATTCATGAGCTTGAAAAATTTACGGAAAAAATTTGACCTCTTGTGGTGTCACCAGTAGAAATTCAGTGAATTGGAAGAGGTATTTTATGATACTCGTACATTAAGATTATTGCAACACACCACACACTCACCACTTTATGGCTCAGTTTTTAATTTTGAACTTGTGGCAAAATATCAATGGTCAATGGGAATTATAAATAACTTAAACATTACTTATGTAGCTACATTATATGTGGAAAATGATTTCTACAATTGTAGTTATTCACATTGTCATACCGACTTAAATTGGACTTGTGGCTACAGGCAGATAGATCACTTGTAACTTGTAGATTTCTTACACTTGAAGGGTTTGTGTTACAGGCCGCTGCTCAGGATCGTTTCATCAGCGTTTCGGCGAGAAGCAAGTCTACATCTACGGGTAGAATGCTACGGAGTACTCTTCAGAATGCAGATGGGATCCAAGTTTTCATCGAAACCATCAGACGACGTTAGAGAGAGGTGTATCTAGGTTCTAGACGTCCAGTAAGAGGAGTTCCATTAACACGTGACCAAAGCGTCAAAGACTAGAATGGCAAGGCAACATATCAATTGGAATGATCAATGGCGTAGTGTCTTTTTCACTGATGAATCCAGATATGGACGATTTTCAGATTCTCGAAGAAAAAGGGTATGGACAATCCCACGCATACCCCGTAATCGTCGCTATGTCCAAAAAGTTCTTCCATTCCGAAGGGGTAGTGCTATGGCATGGGCCGGGATATGTTTCAACGGGCGCACAGATCTACACATTTATCCTGGGAATATGACCGCCTTACACTATAGGAAGCATGTCATTGACAATGTTTTGCCAAATTTTCAAGCTGTCATTGGTGAAACTTTTCAATTTCTAGACCGCACTGTGCAGCCATAGTTGAGAATGCTCGTGAGGAGCTTGGTATTCCACATTTACCAATACCTCCGCACTCACCAGATTTGAATTGCATAGAACATCCATGGGATATGCTGCAATTTTAAATCATACTAATATGAATTTTCATCACAAAATCTCAAACTATATTTTTTTTGCAATTCAAGTCAATATCTCTAATTCATGTGGACAAGATTATTTCATTGCAAACTCTTCAATTTCTTAGTTATTTCCGTAGCAATCATGTCTTAATGAATGTTTTTAATTTTTCAGGGAGATCCACCTTCATTGGAAGCGAACATAACTATCTCAGCTTTCTGCTTTATAGCTGTTAGTGGTAAGTTATTCATATTAATACCTTCATTTGATTTCATCTTGGGAACCTTCTTGTTTTTGTCCATTTAAATGCGGGAAAATAGCAGGTATCATTACCTTGGTAAACCGCATTTCATCCAAATCTCCCCTATTTCCATAGCAACAAGAGCTCAAATGGAAATATGAGGCAATTTTAATCACCAAAAAAAAAGCGCAAAGGCGCTTAACGCAGCATCATGAGCTCTACTGACGAGATCTCCTCAAAACAGACTCTGGAATATCTCAATTAAACTGATGATAAAACCACCGCAAATATCAAGTACTCAGCAGATGGGATTTATAACGCATAACTAATTCAGGGCAAACAATGGGTAAAACAAACATTTCCATTTTCATGGAGCATTCGAAGATCTCCGACCCAATCTGGGAATCCTTTATGCCCGAGGGACCCTTCACCGTCTTTTCGCTCCCCGTTTATGTCCCTACATGAGCTAGATTCCTGAGGGAAGATCGAAAATATTTGCTGAACCGCATCGAATAATTTTGATGGGAATCTTTTATCGCTGGATTATCGCGGATTTCTTCGCAAGAAAGAAAAGGTCGAATGCTCCGTTATACCGTTACGTTATGGGAAACACAGCTTGCCGGACTTCTCGAATTATCAATGATTTTTAAAGATTTTATTTTATATTCTTATCCAATCGCAATACATGAATCCAGGAATCCACAGCGTTTCAGTAAAGATAGAAAGATATAAGGTTTATTTCAATAATAGACAACACTTACATATTGCAAAGTTGAAACCAGTAAAATTTCATCTAAATTTTATAATAAATATACTGAGTGATGGAGAATTTGCAATACCCAGAAGGAGCTGTTGAAATTTTGATTTTTTTTTTGGTAAAACATAAATAGTAGTGCAAGGAGTAAATAATCAAAATTTGGAGAAAAATATAATACTTTGTCACATGAATTTCGTAAACAAGTATGAAAATAACCATAGCTTTGGCAAAGTTTCACATTCATAACAACCTTGTAATTTTTTGAATATTAAAATTCATTTTGAAGTTTATTGTCATTACAAATTCGCATATTTTATTATCAACATAAGAACGTTAAATAAAACATATTGTATACCAGACATATTTCCGACCAGAAGGTTATAGAATGAAAACAGGCAAGAGTGGAAACTGATGTCAATTGAAAACAATGCTTCATATGTTTTGAATTATTTCAGAAACTCTCACTATGAGAACATTTCTGCTACTGGAAAGAAAGCTGTACCTTCACAAAACCTACCAAAAAAAGCAGTTCAATTCAAGACATTTCAAATTTTTGTTCAGATCGTTCTTGTAAAATAATTTTCATTCTTATCGAAATAAATTACTTTGAGTCTACTTGATATTTTTGAATATATAGAAGTCTCAACAATTCAATTAGTCTATTTGAAAGTGCTGAATGCAAGTTATATGAAAATGTGCAATAAAACTAGGGACCTTGTGAGTTTAAGTGATTCTCTCGATTGTTGCAAAATTGAACTTATGTTCAGCAATGATCGAATCTACATGTGGATTTTCAAATAAATTCTGAGAATTGGCAATTTTGAACAATATATTATACCTATATGTATCAATTTAATATTTATTTTAAAAATAGCTTGATAGTAATGACGTTCATTTAGGAACGGAAAAGGTACAATTAATCGATAGATAAGTTGAATTATTTTATTTTGTTATAACTGCAGCCTAAGACACAAGTGAGATGCAATAAATGAATAATACATTAAAATCTAGCGTAATGAATTGTTCAACATGATTAATCGATGATCACGTCATGTTCTGCATACATGTAGTTCTCTGAAGACTGAAGAATGTCCATTTTTATTCAAAATTTGTCACCCATTTTCTTTTCATAGAATTTTTTCCTTCCTAAATAAAAAGAAATTAGTAGCTTCTATTAAATTTATTTATTGTTCATGCTGATGTTCAATTACATTACAATCATGCATGTTTTCATGTTCTGTTAGGTCTCAAACTAATTTCATTCTTCTCTTAGTTTTCATCAAATATGGATAATCCTTATGTTTTCTGTTTTGTACATTTTATTGTTTTGGAAAACATAAAGAATGACAGCAGAGACAAAAATAAACAATGAATTTTACCTTCACAATTAGTAGAATTGTCAATATATCTTGTAGTACGTACAACCTTGTAGAGTAGCAAGTCTAAAATATGCTTGCAAATTCTAGACAATCTTGCTTGGTAGGTGTATATAATCTTGTCAACCTTCACACCATCATTTTTATAAGACATAATTTCCTCAATATGATGGGGTTGTCCTTGTAGAATTCCGATGTTTTGAAATAATTTTTTCCCACATAGAATCAAATGATTGCATTGCAAAACTTTCTCACCCTCTACACAGCATCTGGGAGCATGTTAATATTGGAAAATTATCTATAATTAGAGGAACCTTTGGTAAACATCTTGCCAGATGATCTTGAAAAGCATTCAAAATTCAATAGTGCTCACCTCAATATTTTACATAAAATATAACAAAAAGCACAATATTACCTATACTTGCAGTTACAAAATAATCCATAGGATCCACAATTAAGGAAACAACTTCGATTATTGATAGCCAATAAACGTTTAAACTAAAAAATCCCATGAATACAGATAGAAATCTAATGTAAACACGAAACGATACTCATTTCGGTAAACAGCTGATCGGCGAATGCAGCGACACCATCGGCAATTATTTGGTCCAATAGTCGTGCGTTATATGCTTATTAAAACTTTTGTTATGTAATAAACTATTATTCTGTTCGTCGTTCCGCTAATTTAACAAATTTTTCGACTTACAAAAAAAAATTATACTAACAGAATAAATAATTTTTTCAGCTCAAAAGTTTATGATTCTCCTATTCTGGTGTGATGCATTGCTAGAGGACCTCTTTCTTCCATTAACGAACATCGAAAAAACCCTCTCACCTGACCAGTTCCAAGGCGCGAAAGGCAATTAAAACTAAAAAAAATATCTGATTAAAAGCTTACAGTCCTAAAGTTACGAAAGCTTTTTGTTGTATGGGTTTATAGGTTCATTGAATACTGTCGGCCCCGTGTGGCATTAGAGGAAGCCGAGATTATCACGTCGCCTGGATTACCTCTCTCCCCTCCCCCCACTACCAACCCTTCTCTATCTCTTCCAGCATCCCCCGCAACAAAGGATCGGTACTAAGCCGCCTGAGACCGTTGTGGTCACTGGACAATCAATTCTCGAAAACGGTGGTGGATTTTTTCTTTCATTCCGGTGTTTATTCGAGATGGCGCTTTTATCCAGCTGTCGCTGGTCGTTAGGGCAGTTGACGCGAGATTCTTGGCCTTATCGCTCGATCAACAT
The DNA here is from genome assembly GCA_038502775.1 of Hippodamia convergens. Lineage (NCBI taxonomy): Eukaryota > Metazoa > Arthropoda > Insecta > Coleoptera > Coccinellidae > Hippodamia > Hippodamia convergens. The sequence continues at coordinate 83,026,911 of CM076608.1, read as the reverse complement.
GACAAAACTATCGGTATCTGGGACTTGGGAGAGGATTCGGGATCGAGAGATCTCGTGGTTATTTCATGAGTATTGGGGTTTCCTGTTCCCCTTTTTTCTGTGGGACTTTTGTGGAGGAATACTTCTGGAGGGAATCGATTTTGTTGGGGAGAATTAATTTTTTTTATTACCCTCGGATGTTGCTGCCTTTTTCATATTAATGAAAATTTTGGCACGATAGAACGAATTTTGTTAATTACCGCGTTTGTTGCTAGATCGGTAGATCATTTTTACTGGTTGCTAAGGTGAACAGAACGGTGAGTGAAAATGACTGAATATTCTTTGAAATAATGAAACAACACAAACAATTTGAATTCAGTTCATTTAATATTGAAAGTGAAAGTACCATTTTTACAATTGCTGATGGAAATACCAGTGGATTGAGTAGTAGCCGATTTCACAGAAATCTCAGCTGAATTCAACATTTCATGTTGCTACTCGCTATGTTCCGTACGATGCAAAATTTTTTCAGCAAAGTCAAGTTTATTTTCCAGGGAATCCTCAACGTAACTTTCAGCCACAGTCGAAGACCGCCATCCATCGTGACGTTTTAGTCCTAATACATCTACTCCCTTATAAGCTAAAAATGTGGCCGAAGTGCGTCTGAAAGAGTGGCCAGTATAGGCATTTGGATTTCTAAATTCAAAAGGTTGCAATTTTCGACGGCCAACTTCCAATTTTCCCTTTGCCTGTTACTTGATTACTGCATTTTCTGTTTTGATATCTCAAAAATAAATGCTCGCTTTTCGCATTTTGTGGACGCAGACGGAAATATTTTCTATATATTTTCAGGTAATTGATATCATTATCTCGATCGATGACTGTGAATGTTCTCTGAATGTTAGGGCAGTTGACGCGAGAATCTTGGCCTTATCGCTCGATCAACATAACAAAACTATCGGTATCTGGGATTGGGGAGAGAATTCAGGATCGAGAGATCTCGTGGTTATTTCATGAGTATTGGGCTTCCCTTTCCTGTTCTCATTTTTTCTGGGGGACTTTTGTGGGGGAATACTTCTGGGGGAATCGGTTTTGTTGGGGAGGATTTATTTTTTGTTACCGTCGGATATTGCTGCCTTTTCCATATTAATGAAAATTTTTGCAAGATAGAACGAATTTTGTTAGTTACCGCGTTTGTTGCTAGATCGGTAGATCATTTTTATTGGTTGCTAAGGTAAACAGAACGGTCAGTGAAAATGACTGAATATTCTTTGAAATAATGAAACAACACAAACAAATTAAATTCAGTTCATTTAATATTGAAAATGAAAGTACAATTTTTACAATTGCTGATGGAAATACCAGTGGATTGAGTAGTAGCCGAATTCACAGAAACCTCTGCTGAAATCAACATTTCATGTTGCAACTCGATACGTTCCGTAGTATACAAAATTTTTTCAGCAAAGTCTAGTTTTTTTTCCAGGGAATCCTCAACGTAACTTTCAGCCACAGTCGAAGACCGCCATCCACCGTGTCGTTTTAGTCCTAATACATCTACTCCCTTATTAGCTAAAAAATGTGGCCGAAGTGCGTCTAAAAGAGTGGCCAGTATAGACATTTGGATTTTCTAAATTCAACAAGGTTGCAATTTTCGACGGCCAACTTCCAATTTTCCCTTTGCCTGTTACTTGATAACTGCATTTTCCGTTTTGATATTTAAAAATAAATGCTGGCTCTTCGCATTTTGTGGACGCAGACGGAAATATTTTCTATATATTTCCAGGTAATTGATATCATTATCTCGATCGATGACTGTGAATGTTCTCTGAATGTTAGGGCAGTTGACGCGAGAATCTTGGCCTTATCGCTCGATCAACATGACAAAACTATCGGTATCTGGGAATTGGGAGAGGATTCAGGATCGAGAGATCTCGTGGTTATTTCATGAGTATTGGGGTTTTCTTTCCTGTTCCCATTTTTTCTGGGGGACTTTTGTGGGGGAATACTTCTGGAGGGAAGCGATTTTGTTGGGGGAATTTATTTTTTGTTACCGTCGGATATTGCTGCCTTTTCTATATTAATGAAAATTCGTGCGGACGGATTTTTTATACGAAAAAACTTCAACAGAAACGAATATTCGTTTTTGCTGAATTTTTTTTCGTACAGGGTGATTGTTTATATTTTACTCGATAGCTATCCCAGTTATTATTGGTCGTACAAAAATGTTTAAATTGGCAAATTTTTAGTATTCTCATAGATATTCAGAATTCAGTACTAAGAAATGCAAAAAGACATCGTTAACCCAAAAATTTTTTGTGAACTGTTGTTTTTTTAAATGTTACACTCTGTATTTTATTTCCTTGATCGGCAGCTCCCTTAGATTCAGACAAAAAGAACTATATTTTTAAAAATCTGCCGAAAATAACCTCAATAAAGTTTATATACTCCCCGTCAATAAATTCCGGACAGGCAAAATGTTTGTCAAATTCAACTCCCTGCTGTATCTTTTTTCGTGGTTCTCCAATTCTGTTGATATTTTCACCAGGTATAGTATTGGGTCTTGTTATACAGGGTGTTTCCTTAACATGCGGCAAAAATTCAGGGGGCTGTTCCTTGGACTATTCTAAGAATATTTTGTCCTTTGATGATTTTTGAAAAACCTCTTTGTTTCGAAGATACAGGGCAAACAAAATTTTAGATAATAACATTTTATTATGAAAAATTACATGAAAGAGATCGCTGGATTGGAAGAGGTGGACCTCATTTATGGCCTGCTCGTTCCCCGGACTTAAACCCCTTAGATTATTTCCTATGGGGCCATCTAAAATCATTAGTTTATACCACTCCAGTAGAAAATGTGGAAGACTTGCGAAATCGGATCATTGCTGGGTGTAACTTAATAAGAAATGATCCTGGTGTTTTTGAAAGGGTTCGGCAGTCAATGAGGAGAAGATTGGATGCTTGTATGCTGGCTGGAGGTGGTCATTTTCAACAGTTTTTGTAGGTTAAGTTAAATTTTCATGTAATTTTTCATAATAAAATGTTATTATCTAAAATTTTGTTTGCCCTGTATCTTCGAAACAAAGAGGTTTTTCAAAAATCATCAAGGGACAAAATATTCTTAGAATAGTCCAAAGAACAGCCCCCTGAATTTTTGCCGCATGTTAAGGAAACACCCTGTATAAACCTGAAATTTACTTTGCGAAAATACCTTTAGTTCATCCGTTATACAAGGTGAAACAAAACCTTGTTTTATACCCTTTATTTCTAAACATCCTGTGGTGAATTTGAGGCGGAAAATTTAATATCATTCAGTTTTTATTTGAAGTGTGACGTTTTCTGAACAAAATGCTTTTTGATTCACGTCAGTATCTGCTTAAAAAAAAAAATACACATTTTCAAAGAAAGTGTTGCATTTTTTCAATTTTTATATCAATTTAAAACATTACAATGTCGTAAGCTATGGAAGCGTTGCCATGAACTTGTCTGTTTATTTTTCCTTACATTTGTTTTGGCGAAAGCGAGATTGAATGTACCAAAAGAAATTATTGAGGCAGCCAGCAGTGAAGCATCAAGTTTATTACCTGCGAAATCAGCTTCAAGGTACGAGCGAGAATACGACGACTCCAAAAAGTGACAAAACAAAAATAGTGTGATTGGGGCAACTAAAGATGTTTTGTTGGTCTACTTGAATCAAATATCAGCTAGATTCAGCCCTGATACTTTATGGGCAAAATGGTCTATGCTGAAAAGCTGCTTGGAAATGAAAGGAAATGCCCCTGTTCGCATGTTTGTCTTCCTTAAAAAATTTAATGAAAATATGACGTTTAGTTGTCATTTGCAGATTTCAAAAGGTTATAGCGTTTCCGAAATGAAAAATGAGCAATATACCTCAAAAAAGGCCAGGATATTAAGTAAAGAACATGCTGAACAATTTCTTTCACATGCTCCTGATGACCAGTGGTTGCTGGCGAAAATTGTAACCATATTTGGGATTTTTGGATGTTGTCGCTGTGACGAAATTCTCTCCTTAAACATTAATGATGTAGAAGATATGGAAAAATAGGTTATTATGACATTGCAGCAAACAAAAAATTCAACAACAAGAAGATTCACCATAACCGATGATGGCTGCAGCTTCAAGCCCTGTATGTTATACAGAAAATATGTAAATCTTCGGTCTCCTGGAACAGAAAGCCTAAGATTTTTTTTGACATACCGACATGGAAAGTGCATTTCCCTTAATTCTGGCCAGCACACTATTGGTGGTGTCCCAAAGCAAATAGCGAAATATTTAGGTTTGAAAGACCCAGAATTATACACCGGCCACTCTTTTCGCAGAACTGGAGCCACTATGGTTGCGGATTCGGGTGGAGATATTTTAGCACTAAAGGAGGGTGGAAGAGCACCGAAATTGCGATGAGTTATGTCGATGATTCGGTCAACACAAAAATCGAAATGTCTAGCAAATTATTTGGTAGTAAGAAGAGTACAAATGTTCTGCAGTCCTCGATTTCAGCAGTTTCTGAGTCAACAGATGGTTCATCATCATCAGTATCAACTCTTTCATCATCAAAAATCTGTGTTACTGGAAATAACAATTGTACAATGATTTTCAACATATATGACGATAAAAAAAAATTTTCTAATGTAAATAATACTACTAACTTGTAAAAATTTTGCAAGTTAACTGTCAGTTTTACAAGTTGGTGACTTGGTAAAATAAACTTTCTTGATTAATATTGTGTTTTTGGAAACTGACGTTCATAAATGAGGAACAAATAAAGTTCTTATCGAATGAATAAGTTTCATAAAAAATACAGCATTGTATCTTTTCCTCGAACAAAAAATGATGCATATCAATCGGGAGAAAATATCTCCTTCCTTTGAAAACCATTTCTGAAAATTGAGCATCATCTTCTTGCCCCTAACTAGTTCGGAATCCTTTGACGTCGTTCTTGCTTCAGCTTATTTCGTCCTATCCAAGCGGAAGGATTCAATCCATTATCAGCAGGAAATCGTTATTAACTAATTAGGCATACCTTCTTCAGAACATTCTTCAGATCCTATTGTACGGATTACATACCTTTCCATTCTTGAAGTTCCCGTGTGGTTTCTTGAAAGGCTCTCCCCCAACAATGAATAGCGTATCGCTTTAAGCGCGGAGCTGAAAATATTCATGGCATCTATTTACCGGGTTTCTTGCAATTTTGATTGGGGAAAAATGGAGATAACGGGGACTTCATGCTGTGCCTCGATTATTGGATAGTGTACCGAACCAAGAGGTTTTAACTTTTCTTTTCTTTCATGCGAGGAGATGCAGAAATTAACATAAATATTCGATATTTCAGATCAACAATTCATATTAGGAAATGTTCGTCATTTAACCTTGTCTGGAACAATAATGATGAACAACTCTTTGAACATTCATTATTTTCTACTTTCTAGTGATCTTCTTTCTTTATTCGAGTAATGGATTTTTTTCCATAGACCGCTCATCTCGTTTTCCTTGTTTTTTTCTTACCTATTTTCAGAATTCTTATCTTCTTTTCATTACCGTAAAATTCGGGTCACTTGTACGATTTTGGAATTTATTTTCATCTGAAAAAAGGTTCGAATGTGATAAATGGTTCAGACAGTTGATTAGTATATTCCCCACGGTTCAGAATTCTGACATAAATAAAAAAATTAATTATTATAATTGTCCAAGTCACCGACCGATTTGGGAGGCTTGGACACGAGTTGAAATCAGTTGATTTCTTAATTCTCAAATGAAAGAGGTGACATGAGATGTTGTATATAAAAAAAATATTATACGTCTTGATTTTATAGTTGAAATTTGGTAGGAAAATTGATAGAAAAACTTCTTTTACAGCCAGAGTAGATGTATTGAACTTAAATGAAATACAAATTATTCAACACAAGAAACATGGATTATTTGGCAATATTTTAGTGGAAATGAAGTAAATAATAACTTATTGATATATGTATTCTTTTGATTCAGAGAGCTTAAATAATAAAATACATATTGAAACAAAAAAGGTACTCAGCTGAGGTTGGTGCAACACAGGAAAACCATACAGGTCCGCAGTATAATTAAATGAGGAAAGGGAAAAAACCTCAGCTGAAGAAAACCCTTACCCCACCCCCTGAAAATGAAAAATTACTTAAAATATTAAATTTCAGGAAAATCTCAAAAGACATCAGTGTGATCTGAGAGAACAGCTTCATGTTATCCGTCGATGGGCTCAAATTAAATGATTATTCACAAGGACGACTCACAATTTTTAATCTGAAATGAAAAAAGACAAAAGCAGAAAAGAAACCGACGATTTAGAATAACTAAAATTATTTTGAAATTATCCACCCATTTCAGAAATGCATTTGTTACTTTGTGTATAGCCTCGAAACCATCTTGAAATTTATGAATGAAACAACGATTTATAAGATGTTCTGTAGTCTCCCCATTTTCCCCACACTCACAACTAGGGCTCCCAACCGAATTCCATCGGAAGAACATGCTATTGCATCGTCCATGGCATGTTCTAATACGATTTAGAACAGACCACATTCTCCTGGGAAGGTCAAAACCAGGAACTCTGATGGAAGGATCAGAAATAAGATATTTATTGAAAAAATAGGATACATTCCATACAGATTGCCAAATTTCTTTGTCGCTTCTATTCATATCAATCAGAAAATTTGTCCAAAAAGGGTTACGTGACTTCAATCTAGGGAACTTACCATCTGGAATATAGGTGAGTATGGGAAGTTAATTTGGAAAGGAATTGCATTTGTTCCAAAAATTCAACGCTGTTATCTCTCTGCGAATATGGGGAGGGACAATATTTGAGAGGACTGGTAACCAAGGAGTAGGTGTAGACTTGATAGTACCAGTAATAATCCTCATAGAAAAATTTAGTTGGGCATCAATTTTTTTACATGAACACTGTTCAACCAAACAGGGCAACAATATTCAGCAGCAAAAAAAACCAAAGCAAGCGCTGCCGTACGAAGTATTGTTGCATCAGCGCCCCATGAGGAACCATGGTAGGTATATATATATATATATATATATATATATATATATATATATATATATATATATATATATATATATTCTTATGAAAAAGAGAGCTAAAATAATACAATAAATGTTGAAACAAAAAGTACCTAAGCTGAGGTAAAAAAAGAACGGGGTATCATAACATTCTTTGTATGATACTATAGAATCATACGATACTATCAACACTAGTATCATACGATACTATACAGCCAGGGGAAAAAACCTCAGCCGAAAAAACCCGCCTCCCCGTAAACAAAATAACATAAAATATCAAATATCAGGAAACTCTTGAAAGACATCAGTGTGATCATCTTCATGTTATCCGTCGATGGGCTCGGATACACATATTCTTCCCAAAACGACTCGTAATTCTCAATCTGAAATGAAAAAAGACAAAAGCAGAAAAGAAACCGATTATTCAGAATAAATCGAATGCATTTTGGAAATGCATTTGCTACTTTAAAAAACTTCAACATTAAGATTTCTTGGCCGAATAATGTTCGGAGGTTTATAAATATTTATGACAGAAATGTCACAAAATTTGAAAGAAATGAAGAAAAAACTCCATCAATTTCCCCTTTCCGAATCTGTTGAAAGTTACGAAAACTGATAATTTTTCAACAAAACAAGCTATACTTGTAAAATATCAATTAATACATAACCCTTCAACTGTCCTCTTTCACGAGGATGTTTTTTCTGTTGCCGTGTGGGTTTCTTGCAGAAGAATCTCTTTGATACCATGTTCATCAGCTAATTTGGAGTTGTAATCACACTTATCTTTCGAAATTCCTTTAATATTCAAATTCAAAATCCACAAATTGTTGCTCTCTGGTCGTGAGGGTTTTTTCAAACCGGATACGACCTTCCAAGTGATGATTTTTCGGCACTTCAGATGTTTGAAGACCGCTACGGGACCCCAATGAAAGGCAATCATCTCTCATAGATAAACCAAACATGTTATAACACCATGGTAGGTAACCTTCTCATATGAAACCAAATCATTTTTTTTTTTATTTCCTTTTATGTTTGAGTCTTTTCATGTTCAATTTTTTTGCCAGAGATCATTCTGCATTGGTTTTTTTAATTTTCTTGGTTGTCACTGCCTCATACATTTAAGATGGCACTCTTCATCGATGTTTGTCATTGTTATGAACAAACATAACTAAGTTCAGTTCATAACTTTTTTGAATTATGGAATAGATTGCCCCTCCCCTATCCCATATCCACGTATTTCGACACATATGTTTCCTGATGAAATAAAGCCTACGCACTAACTCACAGTACGTAAACAACGAGCACTCGAGATATTACTACAATAATTCAACGAAACCACACACATCCGTTTTAATTTACTTCATTTTCGCACTCAATTTCCGAGTCCGAAAAAAAAATAATTATGGTCCTTCGGAAGGCCGCACAAGGCCGTTCATCAATGCAAGTGGTGGCAATAACCAATATTTATGGGGGTACGTGGGGGTCTCCGTAGCTGAGTGTACGTGTAGCCGGTAAGAGTATATATCTTCATGATATTTATCAGTGACATATATCCTATAGTGAGGACAAAAAAATTCACACTTGCCCGGAACATTGCTACCCTTCCCTGGGCTTTGTACACGGGAAAAATAACGGACTCCCTTTAGGTCGCCTATGAAATACGACCTCAACTTACCAGGGGTGAAGTAACTCTGGTATCGTTGAAATAACTTTTCAATATTAGACATTTCAGGAATTAATCTGGAAATAAACTGTTCATCCGAAGTGTTGGTCCCCTCTTTCAACGCTCAATTCGTTGAATGTACCATGACAATTTTTCTGTTGCTGTAACCGTAAGAATTGTCACCACATGTTGGCAAAATATACAGGGTGGCCATTTGAAAACGAAACAGACGAGATTACAAACGAAATAAATTTTTTCGATAGAAATGCTCGGACAGGTCGATTTCTGTTTCGAGGGGGACAACTTAAGATGTAGGTTACGGACGCATAGCGCTTATGCAAAAGCAATGCATATGTTTTGTCGAGAAAATTTCTTCATTTAGGTGTTCATAAAAACATAAATATTTTTTTTCTAATTTTGACATATAAAGTGACACTTTTCAAAACTCATCGACGTTATGAAACGTCTTACTTTTCGTAACTAGTTACGAAAAGTAGAACTTTTCGCAACTGGTGATGAAAAGTAAATTTCGCCATTGATTGTGAAAAACACAGAATCGTTGTGAGACTAAACTACTTGAACTATGTACTTCCTTACTTCCTTCATGTATTACATATTATGAAGATCAATACATTTAATATTCAGGTAACTGTAACACGTGAATGGAAAATTAATTATAAATATTAATTACACAATTTGAACAATTATTGATATTGACCCCAGCGGACAACGAAGTTTTTTATATAGCATTAATTTGGGTATTTTCTTTGTGATTTTCTCCAAGAATGTTCGTCGCAATCTTCTGTTTATTGATTATGGAATTCTCCACGTAACCTTCAGCAACTGTATTGGACTTCCATCCTCCATGCTGTTTGATTCTCAGCAAATCAGCTCCAGAATCCGCAAGCAGAGTAGTGGATGACCGCCGAAAACAGTGACCAGTATACAAAGAAGGATTTGGCAACTTTAAAAACTGGGCGATAATTTTCGGAATATTTCCAAATGTGTTTATACCTACAGGTTGCACTTCACATCTTCCATTCAAATATTTCACAAAAAATCTGTCATGCTTAACATTTGATGGCCTTAGATAAACGTATTTTTTAACCATTTCGATGCAGTTCATACCGTCAAAAGCTCCAGCGGTTATAGCAAATTCTCGACATACTTTCGTGTTTGTGTTCGGAATGGTAACTTTAACAAATTCCTCCTGAAACACTACATTTTCTATGCGAAGAAAAGTTAATTCACCAGCAACTCCAACGATCAATGCTACCTTATTCATTAAATGTTGCCTATCGGAAGCTTCTTTCAGAAAATGGGCAATGTTTTCTTTACTAAAAACTTTCGACTTTTCAGGTTGGTAACCTTCAGAATGACGTTTTAAAAAAGCCACTAAATTTGTGTATTTCTTGATATCAATATTTCTCTTCAAGCACAATTTTTTCGTTGAAATGAGTAATCCGTTTTAGTTCACACCATGAACAGAATTTGGCATAGGACAAATCATACTTGCTCCTGGACTTCTTAGGAATAATTGTAGATAACGCAGATTGCGCTGCTTCCTCGATGTCGCTCGGTACGTCGTTCTCTGAATCAGACATTGCTGTATATTTTCTTCTACTTTGAAACAATTTCAAGGAATTATTTGCGAATAAAGAAGCGATTATGATATTCCACTTTTTTGACAATCAAAATTACGAAATACGACACTGTCACTAACGATACCATAGCAACGAAGTGAAAAATGAATATTATGTATCTCCGAATTCACTTGACGCTTGTAGGGACGTTTTGATACTTTCAATTTGAATTCGAATAGTCACATCCTATTCAAAATTAGAAAAAATATTGTGTGAAACACGTTCGGAAACACTATTTTTCGTAACTCGCGTTAGTTTGCTCCGCTCGTTTCGCAAAAATCCGCTCATTACGAAAAATAATGCTTTTCTCCACTAGTTGCACAAATAACTATTTCTCAATAAACGAATCACGGTCTTAGTAAACCACTCAAGAAGCTCGATAAACTACGAAAATTGAGAGACGTTCATTTTCGTAGTGAATAACAGGCGGTTTTTTCATAGTATGCGCTGGCTTCTCTGCGGTGTGGTTAAATCGGAACTAAGCTCGATTTTCCACTTCATGGGATCCTGAGAGCGGAAAAATGATAGGAATCCCGCTTCCCGTACCTTATCGACAGAAAAAGGGTTGATCTGGCTGAAACTAGGTTTACGAACTCGAAAGAATTCGTCGAATGTTTACGATATCGATTTTATAACCTCGGCAGGGTTATATTCTGCATAACACCGCTTTGCCCGTGTACGTCCGTTTATCATGGTTGAGAACGACATGACCGCATGAAATATCAGCGTTTCTGGATATTTTTCTGTCGATAGGTAGCATATACTGCTCCACCAAAATTGAGGAATTCTACAAATTAATTTTTTTTCAGTTTAAGGACATAATCTAGTATTATATGGAGTCTGCTTTTATTTGAGAAGTTTTTTTATTCATGACGGTTGAGATACACCGAAGAATTAAACTGAACTGAGCTTCAAGCTTCAAGCATCTTGAAAGAAAAAAAAACACATGTGGCACTCGAGGACTGCCGCAGTAGAGCTATTGCATAGCATCTATCGAAAAATAAGAAGATAATATTGTTGATTTGAAATATTTTTTTTTATTCATCTTACAATACATGTAGATAATTCAGGAATGTTTATCACTGAAACTATAGGTTTATGGTAACTGAAGTAAGAAACATAAGTTGAGACTTGATGTCTTCTAAATATGTGGAAAATACCGCGTCAATAGTGGTCCATATTATGTTGTGGGTTCTTGTGGACCATTATTTATTTTTAAATTCAATTTTTCCGAAAGAAAAGTTGTCGACCGCTCTGATTTTTTGTCAGCGAAGTTAATGTTGAAATCGCCAGCCAAGATAAGTGGAAATTCATTACCAATTGTACCAAGTATTTTCGACCCTTCTTCAGTGTACTCCAGTAAAGTGCGTTGAATAAAATGCTCTACCTCGTCCAATTTTTGATTCGGAGAAATGTAAATTGCTACCATGACTATGCGTAGGCCATTTCTAAGTTTGCATAAGCAAGCACAAATATCTCCAAGAAATGAGCGTCTATCATTAACATCGCTAACGTCTTCAATACTTAATTCAATATCTGGAGTTATAAGTAACATTATTACTATTTTGGTATATGGCTACCCCACCTCTTGGAACAGTATCTCATTTGAATTGAACAATACAATTGAAATTAGGTATTTCAATCGGATTATAACGCGTCATGCATGTTTCGGTAAGAAGTAACACATTGGCAATTGAAAGTCATTATTGAAATGCTATTTATATTACTAATGAAATCTAATACACTGCGAGCTATTGTCTGAACACTATTTAAATATAGTCTTTTGAATTCTTGCAACAAAGATGCAGTCAATGCAGCTTGCCTTCGATTATGATAAAATTTAAATGCAGAATTATAATTTTTTATCGTCATATACAATTTTTCGATATTAGTCACCCGAGAGATTGCAACATAGACGAGTTCCTTAGAATGTGATTTACTATACTCATATACTATTTCGTCAAAAGTTCCACCTTGCGACTTATGTATGGTTAGAGCAAGAGCTGAAGTTAATGGAAAATGTTTACGTTTGGCTATACATTTTCTATGCGATATTAATGAAATATTTGAAGTTCGTAATTCAATGGGAACAGCGAGATTGCCGACTCCATTTTGCACGCATCCTTTTAGTCCCAAGCACCCAAACACCGTGCCGAAGTCTGCCGAACTGAACCGACGATACACGGCTGTGTTAGGTTTTTTCGTTTCGGAATTTCTACATTCGGTCGCCGCGTTCAAAGCCTGAGATAAAAGCTATGCAATAGCTTAAAAAAAACAGTCATATTTCCCCAAAAACCCAACGATAAAATAAGCATTCAGGTGGAATCATTCAAATTGGTCAATGAATATTTCTTCCTTGGCACGGAATTGCTCACCTGAGATTTCGGAGATCTTTGCGAAATTAACAAATGGAACGGCATGGGTTGTTAAATTTGATATCCAGCATTTTTCCGGGTTTTACGACGCCTTCTCCCTTTACGACCGAACCGAGATTAAGCAATCATAAAAGACGAATTAAGATTTGTGCAGTGATGGAACACATGGGGAGAAACTAAATCTTAAACGGCGTTATATCAAATTCAGTAACATCATCGTTTCAGGTAATCTTCAACTTTTGCCGCAAACGTCTTTGTCCAACTAGTTCTGACGACAGTTGGAGAATATTGTCAAACTCCACAGCCCTTTCGTGCCTTTATTAAATTTATTAAACACATGGCAATCTCGGATTCATCAGTAAAAAGTCGAACAAAAACAGTTAGGAAGTCGTCTACGTTTCGAACCCTTATTGCCCTTTCTTCAGACTACAAGAAATGACATTTCACACAACAATAAAGAAAAAGTTGGGTGTAGAGAATTTCAACGATAAAAAGAAATTTTCCTAGTATTACGTTTTTTCTTTTCTTAAAATTTTTTTCAGATCTAAATTACTAATAGGTGTTCAACTTTGCTTCCGCCGTTCAGTTTCTTGGACAAGAACAGCTACTCTGTATATTATTGCATTTTGCTATTGATCGTTGTATCATGATTATTTTGAAATCTTTTTCTTTTTCTCATCTTCAGTGGTTTCTGAGTAATTAAATAATTTTTTTTTTTTTTTTGCAGAACATACCTTCGATTAAACATCCATAACTTCCATACTAAAAATGGAAAGATGGTTTGATCTATAAACTTTATACACATCTTAAATGTGGAAAGATGATTCGTTTATTAGAGAATATGTTGTCGGATAGAAGATTTCGTGTTTTTGTTGATGATAATAGTAGTAAATTCAAAATATTGAACAATGGCCTTCCACAAGGATCTGTTTTAGCACCCCTTCTATTCAATTTATATTTATGCGATATTTCTTGTACTTCATCTGAAAAATTCATTTACGCCGACGATATTGCACTCGCTTTCCGTCATTCTGATTTTAGAAGTATTGAGGAAAATTTAACTTCTGATCTGAAAATTTTGAAAAATTATCTTTTCGAATGGCGTTTGTGTCCAAATCCAAATAAAACCGAGGTTTCGTTATTTCATTTGAATAACCATCACAAATTCAGAAAATTAAATGTCCTTTTCGGGAACTTTCCTTTGAAACATAATTTTACCCCAAATACTTAGGTGTTAAATTAGATTCCTCTCTGAATTACAAAGCACATTTGGATGACTTACGAATGAAACTAAAAACGAGAAATAACATTCTACAGAAACTTGCTGGTACGTCATGGGGTGCTGACCCGACTACACTTCGCACAGCAGCCCTTGCCCTGGTTTTTTCCACCGCTGAATATTGTTGCCCTGTTTGGCTCAATAGTGTTCATGTTCAGAAAATCGATGCACAGCTCAATTTTTCAATGAGAATAATTACTGGAACCATCCGATCTACACCTATCCAATGGCTACCAGTGCTATCGAATATAGTTCCTCCCCATATTCGAAGACAGTCTGCAACTTGGAATTCTTGGAATAAATTCAATTCATTTCCGGATTCTTTTCCGATACTTTCCTACGTTCCAGAAAATAGAATTCCAAGACTGAAATCTCGTAAACCTATTTGGTCGAATAACTTTCTGAATTCGAACTTCAGCTACAACGAAATCTGGAAATCCGAATGGGATGTATGTTCTTTATCTAATAAAGATCTAATATCTGTTCCATCGAATAAAGTTCCTGGTTTTAACCTTCCCAGGAGAATATGGTCCCTTCTTAATCGAATAAGAACAGGTCATGGTCGTACCAACAGCATGCTTTTCAAGTGGAATTCGGTTGATAGTCCTAATTGTGAATGTGGTGAATCAGACGAAACAGTTGAACACCTAATTAATAATTGTTCGATTTATAAATTCCAAGATGGCATTAGAGCCATACACAATATATCAAACTCATTTTTGCAATGGGTTGAAAATTTAGGATCAATTTGATGAAGTATAAATTGAATTCTCTTGCTGTTCTGGCTTTTTTTATTTTCAGGTTGGAGTTTGTGTTTGGAAATCCTTCCTCCGAAGAGCCGTCCCGCTGATCGTGATGTCCTTCTATATAGAATATTCAGATACAACAATTTTATTTTATTTTTTTAACGGGGAGACAGGTTTTTTCGGCTGAGGTTTTTTCCCCTGGCTCTATAGTATCGTATGATACTGGTGATGAAAGTATCGTATGATACTATAGTATCATACGAAGAATGTTGTGGTACCCCGTTCCTTTTTTTACCTCAGCTTAGGTTCTTTTTGTTTCAACATTTATTGTATTATTTTAGCTCTCTTATTCAAAAGAATATATATATATATTATTATATATATATATATATATATACTAAAAATCTTAGGAAGCTTAAATTTCGGATGCAGATCATAAGGTAGTTTCGAGGATCGAAACGGAAAACGGTTAAAGTCCGTTGAAGGAAAAAGGGTGAAGTTTTATTTTCTTAGTTGACGAAAAATAAGGTAGTTTCGAGAAGTGAAAAACCGAAGTATTAGGTTTTTGAAAAAAAAAAAGAATTTCTCGTGTTATTCAGTTAGGATTTCCGAGTCGGGAAGCGCGATCAGATATAACGATAGTTGTTGCGAAGCGGGAGTGAAGCGTTTCGGGAGTGGTTATTTCAAAGAACTTAGTTCATATTTCTACTAGGGAAACTGAAAGGTCAGAACTTTTCAATTTTAATTGATGAGGAGAGTTTGAGTCCAGAAGTCTTACCATCTCTCACATCTCACAGCTTATTTTCTTATTATTATTATTGGATTTTGGGTAATTAGTCAACCCAGTGAATAGTGAACTTATATTATTTTTGTATGAAATTGTGTCAGACAGTCTGAGGTACAGACGTATGGATTAATTAGATATTTTATTATCCTTTGGTTATTGTTGGTTTTTGGGAAATTGATTTTTATGTAAGTTACTTCACTGGTTTCAATTATCCCAAGAAACTGAAAACTCTCTACGAGAAAAATAACACTGAGTCCTACTCTTTCTGCAGAAGGCCTGAATCACCCTCTCTACGAGGTGGAGAAAGCCAAATTTTATTGGTAGGTTGACGTGAGGCCGCTCTCATTGTCAACCCCCTCAACATCTTGACAACCTCGTATGAACAAAGTCAAGGCTCATATAGGGGTGTCTATTACAAAGAAAGAAATTTAACTTTTGAATGAATACAAATCTCAGTGAATTTAAGACATAAAAAGGGCAGCTTTCAATAAATTTCATGAAACAATGTTTCTTGTGAAATTGAAAATTGAAAAACCACAAACTATTTGAATTCTCCACATTATATTTGAGGCTCCGTGAAAAAAATGAAATACAAAAGTCGCAGATATTGTCATTTTCTTCAACTTTGTCACTCAATATTTGGTTTCAGGCTTTCACGACCGGATATACTAACATTAAAAGAGTCTTCCAGGCTCATTGGTCGTGGTCTTTTAGGAATTATTTCACCTAACGTTTCGCCCACAACTGCGGTAGGCATCTTCAGAGGATTCTTGGTCTGGGGTTGTAACTCGACCGCTGAATTTCCGAAAGTGATGCTGGATTCGATCCGTTGGCCCAACTTATATTTTGAGCGAGAAAAACTTTATGATGCAGACATAAATCGACTAATATTTCGATGGCGTTATGTTACCGAATACCTAGATATATATTCTTTTGATTGAGAGAGCCAAAATAATACAATACATATTGAAACAAAAAAGTACCTAGCTGGGGTTAGTGAAACACAGGAAAACCATACAGGTCTGTAGTATGATAAAATGAGGAAAGAGAAAAAAACCCTGACCTCACCCGAGTTATAATAAAATTTACTAAAATTATCATATCAGAGGATCGTGTAGGACATCTAGGTAGATCAGAAGAACATTTTCATGTAGTTCTTCTATGGGCAGCAGAGAACCAATCTACCCGAAAATTCTAGATCTGAAATAAAAAAGGACAAAAGCAGAAAAAACTAGTTATTCATAAGCAATTAAATGGTTTTTGAATTAACCACCCATTGCAGATATTCTTTCTTCATAAATAAGTTATGACAGAAATGTCACAATGTTTGAGAGAAATGAAAAAACCCAATCAATTTCCTCTTTTTGAATTGCTAAATATGAGAAAACTTATAAAACAACAAGCTAAACCATAATTTGGACTAAGTGAAAAATCAATGAGTACATAACTTTCAACTGTCCTCCTTCACGAAGAAGTTCCTCTGTTGCCATGTGGGTCTCTTAGAAGATCTCAACACCATGTTCAGTGGCTAATTTGGGAACATTCTCACTCTTGTTCTTCGAATTTCTCCAATATTCGAATTTAAATTCTCAGCCTTGCTCTCTGATCCTGAGGGTTCTTTCGAAACAGGTACGACCATCCTAGTGATGATTTTTCGGAACTTCAGATGTTTGAAGACCGCTACGGGACCCTAATGAAAAGAATCATCTCCCATACATAAACCAAACGTGTTATAACACAAGAAAACAGAATATTTTTCTGGACCAAAAATTACGACATATTCCGAGAATTGTCAAAGTGGTTATTGCGTGACATCTCAGATCTATTTATTTCAACTACCACTTTTCGCTACAGCCACCTATCGCAAAACAGCGGAAGCAAAGTTGCCCACCTAATATCAAATTCGTCATGCCCTCAGATAGGATAAGGGACGCGCTGAGCCCTCAGGTCGGAACTGATCCTTCATTTAATTATGGCGTCCAAGGACACGCGTGACGGCGGCCGAAGAAATGAGAATCTGATACCGTGTGACATGTATCCCCGAATTACTGATGCAGAGATCCTGGTAAACACGGTCTGAAATACATTATACATGGCCGCTCTCCCGATCCAGACATATTGAATGTGCAGCGTATCCGGACGGACTCAGCTGAAGCTTGTTGCAACGGAGGACCGAACTGTTTTAATACTTGTCGAGTAATTAAGCTCATTCCGTTGCAATTTGAGACGGGAACTATTCGGCTAACGGTTTGGAATAGGTTGTGCTAAGTTTGCGCGATAGATTACTGGCAATGGATATGTTCGAGTGAACGGGGTGAGGCAATATTGCTCGATCGGTCGAATATCTACACGAATGCATGAGAGGTACTGACAAAAATTGACAATTTCGAAAAAGAAATGCAAAATGTACTCCGACAAAAACAAAATTATACATAAACAGACTTCGTCCAAATGGCATTAAAAAAAAATTAAAAATCTATATTGAAAATTAAAATAAAGGACAAAGACATAATTTCATTCGCCTGAAAATAAATCAATAAATGAAGACCATATATAGTGTGAACTGGACATTGGCATAATGCGTGTTGCCAGATTCTTTCGAAATTCATGGATGTCTATGAAATGGCATTGAAGAATGAAGTAAGGTCATTCAAATGGGTGAGAGTTTCTCTGTTATGTGTCACAAGATAAATTGACAACTTCATTTTATTCTGAGGAAAACAATCAGTCCTACAATACTATTAATTTGTTTTTCATTTGTAAACGTCAGTTTCCAAAAACACAATATTAATCAAGAAAGTTTATTTTATCAAGTCACTAACTTGTAAAACTGACAGTTAACTTGCAAAATTTTTACAAGTTAGTAGCATTATTTACATGAGAAAATTTATCGTCATACCTATATGTTGAAAATCATGGTACAATTGTTATTTCTAGTAACACAGATTTTTTATGATGAAAGAGTTGATACTGATGATGATGAACCATCTATTGACTCAGAAACTGCTGAACTCGAGGACTGCAAAACATTTGTACTCTCCTTACTACCAAATAATTTGCTAGACATTCGATTTTTTTGTTGAATGAATCATAACTCATCGCAATTTCGGTGCTCTTCCACCCTCCTGCACGCTTTAGTGCTAAAATATCTCCACCCGAATCCGCAACCATAGTGGCTCCAGTTCTGCGAAAAGAGTGGCCGGTGTATAACTCTGGGTCTTTTAAACCTAAATATTTCGCTATTTGCTTTGGGACACCACTAATAATGTGCTGGCCAGCATTAAGGGAAATGCACTTTCCATGTCGGTATGTCAAAAAAAAAACTTAGGCTTTCTGTTCCAGGAGGCCGAAGATTAACATATTTTCTTTATAACATGCAGGGCTTGAAGCTGCAGCCATCATCGGTTATGGTAAATCTTCTTGTTGTCAAATTTTTTGTTTGCCGCAATGTCACAATAACGTATTTTTTCATATCTTCTACATCATTCATGTTTAAGGAGAAAATTTCGTCACATCGACAACATCCAAAAATCCCAAATATTGTTACAATTTCCGCTAGCAACCACTGGTCATCAGGAGCATGTAAAAAAAATTGTTCAACCTCTTCTTTACTTGATACCTTGGCCTTTTTTGACGTATAACGCTGATTTTTTCGTTTCAGAAACGCTATTACCTTTTGAAATCTGCAAATGATAACTAAACGTCATATTTTTCAATACATTTTTTAAGGAAAACAAACCTGCGAACGGTGGCATTTTCTTTCATTTCCAAGCAGCTTTTCAGCATATACCATTCTGCCCATAAAGTATTAGGGCTGAATCTAGCTGATAGTTGATTCAAGTAGACCAACAAAATATCTTCAGTTACCCCAATCACACTGTTTTTGTTTTGCCACGTTTTGAAGTCGTCGTATTCTCGCTCTTACCTTGAAGCTGATTCTGCAGGTAATAAACTGGATGCTACACTTCTGGCTGCCTCAATAATTTCTTTTGGTACATTCATTTTCGCTTTCGCCAAAACAAATGTGAAGAAAAATAAACAGACATGATTATGGCAACGCTTCTTTAGCTTGCGACATTTAAGACAAATTATTGAAATTTTTTTGGAATTTATCTAACCTTTTTACAAATAAGAAACAAATTAAATATAAAGCAATACACGCAAGGTAACGGATTTTACTGGCTCAAGAAAGTAACTGACTCGCCTGCGGTTCGTCAGTAAAAACCCTCTTACCTTGCTAATAATGTTATATACTATTCACTTCGCGCAACAATCAAATGAAAAGAAAAATTCAAAATTTTTTGGTGATTTTCAGCAAGCTATATATATCCTAGTGAAAAATGGTCGTATAAGAAATGAAAAAACTCACACTTGACGCGTGAGGACTTTATTTCCTTAATATATTGATTAACAATTTTTCGGAGTACCGGTAGCCATGCTACCTTCGGATAAATCAGAAAGAAAAATTTTCAAAATTTTTATTTTTGCTCTACTGGCATAGAAATTTTTTTTCGGGCTAGGCCGATGCAAAGGTCGCGTAGTTTGTTCATCCGGCTCCAATAGGCTTTTTACCACCTTCGGATATGACCATTTGTCTTCGAAATTTTGAATGCAGAAAGATCCTTTTTCACTCAACTGCCGATATCTCCGGAACTACTGAGCGCCTAGCGAGCCGATAGGCGGTTTTTTGCAGAAAATTTCCCACAAAAATCTTAATTGGTTACTTGCTTAATTAAAAAAAATTTTTAGCCTGTAACGTTAACGTTCCAAAAGAGCAAAAAAATGCCATTTCGCCATTTTTCGGTTGATAGACTGTATCTTCGTCAATATTGGGGGAATTCTTAGGTTATAAAGAAATTTTACAGCCTGATGTTCCCCAAAGACCCCTTCTGAATCGGTAGATCGATCGGTTCAGCAGTTTTTTTTGACCGATTGATTGAAATTTGGAAAAAAAGTTAGGGAACAAGGTTTTTGTTTCCTGAACAAATTTTTTCAAATCGGAGTTTCTACCAAATAAGTGGAAAAGTTTTCAGGAAATCTGATGTATGGATCACAAAAGTCATCGAGCTGGAAGAAATTTGAGAATGAATTATAGTGTCTTCTGAGCATTTCCAGGTAAAATGGGGAAGATCCCACACTCAATCAATCAGAACAAATACTCTCTTCCCGTTCCCTTTGAACGATACATAAGTTTGATGAATCGCACAAGGCATCGTTCTGGAAGATGAAAAAAAATCATTATTAGTGAATCATAAGTATAAACTATATTAACAATAGTAATATTTACCTCGAGTTGGTTTATATTTGAGAAAAACTAACACAAACTGAGCTACAAAGATGATGGTTTTTTTTTTAGGGATTTGTCTAAGTTTTTTTTATAGAATGATGAGCTGTTATATGTAACTGTTTTTATTATTCATTTAATTCGAATATACTTTTAAAAAATATATATCCTGCTTTTTCTGTTCGTTAAAACCTTTTGATATTGTCTGAGGGGCAGATTCTGAATGATACACCATACATAATACTGAGATTTTATTGAATGAAACTAAAGAAATTATCTATTATAATATGGGGTAACATTATTTACATTTAAAAAAACTCTTGATTGTGGCTCTGCAGAAAACCAAAATATCTGTCGCTCAGAATTTGGCTCAACGAGTAACGTGAGCAGCTTAGGGCTATTAAATTCAAATTTATTCAGTTAATTGTTTTCTGAGGAAAATTTAGGTGGAGATAAAGCTTCAGTGGAGATAAAGCAGAAATGGTTTGTTGTTTTTTTAAGTTAAAAAAATTTTTTTTCAAATTAAATTCTTGTAATTGTTCTTTGTATTTTTTCACTAATTTATCTTCAAGAAAAAACACTAATTCAACTGGAGAATGAAGAGATTATGTAATTATTGATTGATTGAAAAGATTAGGTCAATTTCAAGGATAAAAATTATTGTTTCCTAAATTTTTTCAAAATTTCAATCAACGGTCTGAGAAAGCCGCTGAACCGATCTATTTACCGCTTGAGGGGGATTTTGGGTAACATCTGACTGCAAAATTTCCTAATAACCTAACCTTCCCTCAATATTGACTTCTTTAATGTTTTTGTTCGACTTTTTACTGATGAATCCGAAATTGCCATGTGTTTCACAAATTTAATAAAGGCATTAAAGTTCTGTCGAGTTTGACAATATTCTCCAACTGTCGTCAGAACTAGATGGACAAAGACGTTTGGGACAAAAGTTGAAGATTACCTGAAACGATGATGTTACTGAATTTGATATAACGCCGTTTAGGATTTAGTTTCTCCCCATGTGTTCCATCACGGCACAAATCTTAATTCGTCTTCTATGATTGCTTAATCTCGGTTCGGTCGTAAAGGGAGAAGGCGTCGTAAAACCTGAAAAAATGCTGGATATCAAATTTAACAACTCATGCCGTTCCATTTGTTAATTTCGCGAAGATTCCCGAAATCTCAGGTGAGCAATTCCGTGCCAAGGAAGAAATATTCATTGACAAATTCGAATGATACCAACTGAATGAAGAGTTAACATTTGGACGACATAATCTTTGAGACTCAATTTTTTGAAACCTTTTTAAAATTTTAATAAATAACTAGCTGACCCGGCAGACTTCGTACTGCCTCATTCGATAAATAAAAAATAACTCTATTATTATAATAAATTATTACTTTGTTTCGCCTTAGAGATGAATAAAGTTGTACTAACCATTGGTTTTTTTCAAGAAGGAAATATATTAAGTGAAATAAAAAAAAACAAAATATACAATAACTTTAATTGCATTGAAATAGGTATGTACATTGTTATTCATACATAAAAAGAATTTTCTTCATTTGAGAGGTGAAGAAGTAACGTTTTTTTCATATTTTAAGTTTACAATTCTTTGTAGTACTTTGTGATGAACAAAATTATTAGTTACTTTCCCTCGTGCGAGAATAGATATGGCAGAAGGTTTTCCAACTCGTGAACACACAACATACAACTGGATATGGGAAAAACAACCATTTTTCAGATTTAAGTCACACACGCCCAAGGAATGGCCTTGCGATTTGTTAATTTTCACAGCAAACGCAAGACGAATGGGAAATTGAATTCTCTGAAACTCAAATGGCATATCTGTTGGGATCATCGGAAGTCTGGGAATAAGAACTTCTTCACATTTATAATTTTTTTTGAGTATTGTGCAATGAATCACGTTACTTTCAAGGTGTTTCACCACCAAACGTGTTCCATTGCATAAATTTGGCTGGTTAAGATTTCTCAACATAATGACAACTGATCCAATCTTCAATTGCAAATTGTGTGGTGGCAAACCTGGTAAATCCAATGAGTTAAAAAACTCAAGGATAATTTATGGTTTCATTCTCGTTTGTCGTAGAGATTTATAACAAAGCAGTGGACAAATGATTTCACTTTGAATGATCAAATTTACGTCCATTGTGAATCGGCACCCATTTCTGCGCAAATACTTTGGAATTCCAAGGCTAAGACGTTTAGGCAACTCAAAAAACACAGTAACTGTTTACATTGCCATCTAATGGCCATAATAGTAGAATGGGGATTTGTTCGAAACATTTCGTCATAAAATTTTCCGTAGTGTTCGGAAGAAAGATAGGTGTTATAACACATGGACTCAGATGCGATAATATTATTAGAAAATGTAGTTCACCGAATTAATATCAAATATAATACAATCACGAAAACGCTATTAATTGTAGCGACACCTACTGGCGTTATTAGAAAGAAGGAAAATTATTTTCATTTTTTTTTTCAATTTCATGGAATTTTTCAGAGTTTAATGTATTTTATGTTAACCCCGCCGTAGAGAATCCAACAAATAATCTTCCATAACAAACAGTTCATCCAATCTTGAGTTATAAATGGTGTAAAAAACAGAATGGCCGACTTAGTTTTATATATTGAGATGAATTTTTTGGCGCCCTATATGAGACTACTGTTGACGTTATTCGTGAACTTGAGCCAGAAACCGGACATATCGATTCAAAACACACCGTTTTCCCGCAACGGCTAATGAAAATTTCCCCCACTAGACGTTTTAGATGAATACGCATTTCAAGGATTAACCTCAAATGTTTGTAGCGAGATTTCGGGTCGGAACAAACGTATGCTTAACGAAGCTAATATCATATTTCACATTGCTCCGGCGTTTTCAGACTGTAATTAGAACAACATCCACTGTTATGGAAAATAATCTATCCCACCATCCCGTTCCAACCTCCACGTCTCACTGCTCTGTTTGATGTATCTGCAGCATCCTTCATTTGTATATGATTTGTTTCGAATTTATAAACTCCGTGATGCTGCGAACTTGATAGCAGCCATGGATCGTCGATCTGACATGTTTGATGTTGGGCACTTTGACTGTTGCCTACAAATAGAAGGTTTATTCCTCGCTTCCAGCGAGCTTGTTCAAACCGGTTCGGTTTGAGGAAATACGGTCATATTTCTCAGAAGATAAATGAAACAAGAACGCTGCATTTTCGCTCTTTCGTTTATGAACTTCTCGAGACCTAGTATTGTTCTGCTCTTTATTGAACATAACATCAAGTACTACTTTTGTTTCTCAGTTCCTGTGCTAAATTTCAGTCTGAGATCCGAACCTACATCGACCTTCACCAGGATGATAATAAAATGAAACCTTTTTTGTACAACTGCAATTAAAAGCGATACTTTTATTAATTTTAGCAAACAATGTTAAAATTGATTGTTTACGTGGAAGCGGGTCAAAAATATTTTTAACATTAGTGTTAAAACTATTTTTAGCACATTCTTATGATGGAATCAGATGAGAAAGATTCAGCAATTGCAAATTTTCATTATCAATATTTAACAATAATTACTTATAAACGTTAATATTACTAGTAAAACTAGAACAATTACTAACATCAATGCCCTGTGACGTTAAAGAGCTTCGCAACACATTATTAGAATCCTCAGCACCATCACTACTTGTAGAAACCGAAAGTACAATATTGGATGATGATGATCCAAAATCTGTTGAGGTTGGGATAATTTTTTCAGCAATGACATTTCTATATGCAATGGAATGATCAACATAGCCCTTGGCTACCGTCGTAGACTTTTATCCACCATGTTTTTCTAAATACGTAATATTTGCTCTTGATTCTGCTAGCAATGAAGCGGAGGATCTTCGAAAACAGCGTCCTATATATTGCTTTGGTTCTGGCAGATTGAGGAATTCGGCAACAATAAATGGAATTTTTCAAAATGTATTGATACCAACTGGATTGGCAGAGCATTTATTATTCACGTATTTCAGGAAAAAACAACGATGTTTGATGACGAAAGGGTGCAGCGCAAAGTACTTATGAAAATAGTCTACATACTTTTCAATAATACTGAAAGAACGAGTGACTTTTGTTTTCGTATTTGGAAGTAGTATAACCAATGGTTTATTTGTTACTTCTATGTCTTCCTCTGATAAATTACACAATTCTTCACGCCGACAGGCTCCAAATAATCCGAAAATAGTTGCAACCTTAACCATCAAGTATTTCTCATCTGTTGCCTCTTTTATGAACTTTTCAACTTGTTCACGATTGAGAATTTTCGATTTTTTTAGACGATATCCTTCACTTTTCCGTTTTAAATATGCTATTACCTTAAAATATTCACTTATATCCACACTATTTTCAACAAGGGCGCTTGACTTTATCATTGAAACTTTGCACCACAAAGTTGACGAACTCCATATTTTTGATTTTTCTTCTAAGTATGCCAGGAAAAAAGTTTCACTGAAGTTCCCTTCTACATTTTTCAATTTGCACCAGGTCAGGAATTGTTATATGGAATATCGTACTGTTGAACAGATTTTTTAGGTAGGAGTTCCAGATTTGCTTTATAAACTCCGTGATGCTGCGAACTTGATAGCAGCCATGGATCGTCGATCTGACATGTTTGATGTTGGGCACTTTGACTGTTGGCTACAAATAGAAGGTTTTTCACTCGCTTCCAGCGAGCTTGTTCAAACCGGTTCGGTTTGAGGAAATACGGTCATATTTCTCAGAAGATAAATGAAACAAGAACGCTGCATTTTCGCTCTTTCGTTTTTAAACTGCTCAAGACCTAGTATTGTTCTGCTCTTCATGGAACATAACATCAAGCACTATCTTTCTTTCTCAGTTCTTGTGCATCGTACTGCTAAATTTCAGATAGTCTGAGATCCGAACCTACATCAACCTTCAAAGAGCTGATGAGAAAATAAAACTGACACTTTTAATGACAGCAAACCATGTTAAAATTGATTGTTTCTGTGGGAGCTTGTTGAAAATATTTTTAACATTAGTGTCAAAAATATTTTTAGCACTCCATTTCCTTATGATGAAATCAGATGAGAAAAATTCAGCAATTGCAAATTTTTATCAATTTTTAATAATCATTACTTATGAAGATTAATATTAATTACTAACATTAATGTCCTGTGACGTTAGGGAGCTTCGCAACATTATAAGAATCCTCAGCACCATTAGTACTTGTAGAAACCAGAAGTACAATATTGGATGATGATGATCCAAAATCTGTTGAGGTTGGGAAAATTTTTTCAGCAATGGCATTCTTATATGCAATGGAATGATCAACATAGCCCTCGGCTACCGTCGTAGACTCCCATTCACCATATTTTTTATATCCGAAATATTTGCTCCTGGTTCTGCTGGCAATGAAACGGGGGATTTTTGAAAACAGTGTCCTGTATATTGCTTTGGTTCTGGCAGTTTGAGGAATTCGGCAACAATAGATGGAATTTTCCAAAATGTGTTAATATCTACTGGATTGGCAGTGCATTTATTATTCATGTATTTCGGGAAAAAACGACTTTGTTTGATGACAGAAGGGCGCAGTGCAAAGCACTTATGAAAATAGTCTACATACTTCCCAATACTACTGAAAGAAAGACTGACTCGTTTTGTATTTGGAAGTTGTATAATCAATGGATTATTTGTTATTTCGATGTCTTCCACTGATAATTTACACAATTCTTCACGCCGACAGGCTCCAAATAATCCGAAAATAGTTGCAACCTTAACCATCAAGTATTTCTCATCTGGTGCCTCCTTTATAAACTTTTCAACTTGTTCACGATTGAGAATTTTCAATTTTTTGGGACGATATCCTTCACTTTTCCGTTTAAAATATTCACTTACATCAACACCATTTTTAACAAGGGCGCTTGACTTTATCATTGAAAATTTGCTCCACAAAGTTGATGAACTCCGTATTTTTTATTTTTCTTCTAAGTATGCCTGGAAAAAAGTTTTACTGAAGTTCCCTTCTACATTTTTCAATTTGCACCAGGCCACGAAATTGTTAGATGCAATATCGTACTGTTGAACAGATTTTCTAGGTAGAAGTTCCAGATTTGCTCTTCTTGCAGACTTTTCAATATCCAGAGGAACAACCAAATCGTCACTTTTATTAATAATTGGACTTTCGACAAACGTATTAACCCTTGAATGCACTATGTTGCCATTTGGCAACATACCAATTTTCAGCTTGTACCTTCAATACAGAAAACTATTTATTCGTTTTTTCGCTTTGTTGTCGTATGGCAACACAGTGCTGGCCTGTTATTATAGCCGCGGCTTGTCTCTAGTGTTCTGAGACTTGAAAATCGCGAAAACTGTGAAGACATTCACGCATGCGTTGAAGTTTGAGTGATTCGTAGTTATTTGAAAGTGCGAAAAATGTGGTGTTGCTCTTTGCCTGAGTAAAAACAATAATTGTTTCAAAAATTTCGATAACCACTGATCCCTATGTTTTCATGTTCATGTTTTATTCAAACCAAATTTGTGCAATGTAGCCATCTGGCAGCAAACCGAACTTCTTCACATAGTAAATGAAATTTTATAGTTGGAATTTTTTTATTATTTTTCTGTTATTTCCCACTGATTCACGAGGAGAATCCGCTATTCGGGACTCAAAAATGAAAAATCGTGCATTTAAGGGTTAAGGAGTTAAAAACCCAAGACGAAAATTGAACAGGAACGAAATTCATTATCGCTCCTTTTCGAATTTCGAAATCTTTCACGAATAGGAGCTCATTCTGCAACTTGTTTCAAAATATTCTATTGGGATGGTTCTGTAACAAACATTTACATCGAATCAATTCAAAATTGACAACCCATTTAATGAATCTGAAACTCATGTATAACCATCGTGATATCTATAAATTGCATAATTAGTCATGAGATGTTCAATTTTCTATTCTGCTTCGGCTCAAATAAAACTAGATCTCTCAACTATCAACGTTCTTCATCAGTTCTTATACAGTCCAAAACAGCCTATATTTTCCAGGGAAGGTCAAATCCAGTTAATGTATCAGATGGAATAGATGGTAATCAGACTTTTGTTGAGAACATTTCAAGTAATCCATTGCTCCAAATTGCTAAATCTCCATGGAAATAAATGAGAAACTAGATCATCCTGCATTACTATCAAATCTCTGACATCGCATACGGAACCCCTCTCCTCATTTCTTACTCCAGCACTCTCCCTCCCAAATTCGTGTTCTATAATCCACCCAAAAGAATTCGGCAACACACGCCACTGGAATTCGCCAAATCATAGAGGCGGGCAGCGTGCAACACGGTTACGAAATCAGACGTCAACCTTCAAACAGACCGGTCTGTCATCGAAATGAGCACAACAGATTTTTATAAACGTTTATATCCTCATCGGGAAGTTTCGAATTTTTCGGGTTTTATTATTATTAGGGAATATGGAGAGTGATTCCTCGAGTTTGGTTGATACGACTTATAGCGTAGACGTCAGTATAGGTGAGTATCATTTGGAATAATTACTTTTCGTTTTCTCGTGTAAGAGATTGTATTCGTTGAGAGTTGTTATTGTTATTGTTCCCCCAGGGTGAAAAGATTCATTCGCTTGGCACAAATGAAACGATTCATTTTAGTAGAACCCTATTCGTCCAATCTTCATGTTGATAATTAAAATAATGTAGCTCAGATTCTGTTATAATAAAATAAGTTCGTCTATCAATCAGACATAATTGATCTGTGTTCCCTTGATTTTCGTGCATTTTCAATGATAGTCCTGTTAAAATACACAATTCAAATAAGCTGTATTTTGTTACAGACCTTTTAAACACAAAGAGAAATGAATTGTCAAAAGTGTATACAGAGTGCATAATTCCGACAAACACAGTGTGATACTGCATCCTGAAAATATTGATAGTTTGCTGTGATACTTCTAGTTATCTATTGGAATATTTTATGAGAAGTCTCCGCATTTTTCTCTAAGATTTTGAGGGGTTTTCTCTCCCAGTCCCTGAAACAAGAATCGACTAGAAATTTTTTTTAATAATAGAAGAAAGGCCCAAAACTAGGGCACAAACTTGTCAGGAACCAATTCCTTTCGAAAAAATTGTTGCCCAACAATGAAAAAAGAAACAATATCAAACTTTGAAACGTTGATTTACCAAAAATTCTGATTCGCATGAATTTTTTATTGTTAGGCAACAATTTTTTGAAAGGAATTAGCCCTGAAATTGAATTCCTCGTTTAATATGCGACAGAAATCATCAAAAAAAAAAAAAAAATTAAACCAACATAACAGGAAAATGACAACATTTTCCACAAATCGAGCTGTGTTGCCAAACTGCGAGTGCAATAGGAGTGATTAATTGTCTAAGTATGACATAAAGTTGTGAATTCATTTGGAAAAAAATTATACTCATAAGAAAGTAGCTTCAGCTGATTGAATGACAAAACTCCAATGCTATTGGTAAATCTTTATTCATATACACTGCTCAAAAAAATTAACGCACATTATGTAAATCTCAAATTTATTCTACAACTGAAAGTGTTCTCAATGATAATTATTTTTATCAGAATTATGCATGCATATGTTATCCATTTTCAACGTTTTTCTTCAATACAGATGTTTTTTCCCAGCACTAATGATTATATTATCAGATTTTGAATGTATTGGCTCCATTTTAAAATCAGTTGTTCTCGATCAATTCTAGAGATCAATAGTTTTTTTTCTTTTGATTTTCTACACTCGATCGCTATTCAACGCGAAACACGCAATTTGACCCAAGAGGAATGTGCCAAAGCGAAAGTTTTGCGAGAAGAAGGTTGGACATACACAAGAATTGCAGAAAGGTTTGGAGTTTCCCTACAAGTGTGTCCAGAATGTTGCAGCGATTCAGGGAGACAGGTATGAATGTCCGAACACCAGGACAGGGTAGACCATAGGTAACAACTGCCATTCAAGAACGTTACTTGAGAGTTTCTTCGTTGAGACAACGGTTTGCAACCGCTCGCCTCCTTCAAAATCAGCTTGAGCAAACTCATGGGGTGCAAATTAGCACTCAGAGCATATGATTTAAGGCTTCGTGTCGCGACAAGAGGCCCAGCTCTTAACCCAGCCCATTGAAGGGCGCGTTTGGATTTTGCGAGAGAGCACATCCATTGGGAAGAGGCCGATTGGGAAAGAGTTCTCTTCAGAGATGAGTCTAGATTCTGCCTCTACCATTGCGATCGACGTTCTCTTGTATACAGACGTCCTCATGAAAGATATGCTTAGTGCAATTTCCTGAATACTACTGGTTTCGAGGGAAGATCGATTATGGTATGAGGTGGAATATCTTTGACTGCTCGCACAGACCTAGTGGTCGTTTATAATGGAGCTATGAATGCTGATTAGTATAAAAGGAACATTCTTTAAGAGCATGAAGTGCCATTTGCCCCATACATTGGTGAAAATTTCATTTTAAAGGACGATAATGCCAGAACCCATCGTGCGCGCATCGTTCAGGAGTACCTTGAAGAGGTTGAAGTCTCTCGAATGGAATGGCCAGCAAAAAGTCCAGATCTCAATCCGATTGTGCAGATTTGGAACAACCTCAATAGAAGGCTGAGAAGTTCAGAAAAGCATCCAGCTACGAATTCTGCCTCTACCATTGCGATCGACGTTCTCTTGTATACAGACGTCCTCATGAAAGATATGCTTAGTGCAATTTCCTGAATACTACTGGTTTCGAGGGAAGATCGATTATGGTATGAGGTGGAATATCTTTGACTGCTCGCACAGACCTAGTGGTCGTTTATAATGGAGCTATGAATGCTGATAAGTATAAAAGGAACATTCTTTAAGAGCATGAAGTGCCATTTGCCCCATACATTGGTGAAAATTTCATTTTAAAGGACGATAATGCCAGAACCCATCGTGCGCGCATCGTTCAGGAGTACCTTGAAGAGGTTGAAGTCTCTCGAATGGAATGGCCAGCAAAAAGTCCAGATCTCAATCCGATTGTGCAGATTTGGAACAACCTCAATAGAAGGCTGAGAAGTTCAGAAAAGCATCCAGCTACGAATTCAACTCAGAGAAATCTGGGAAAGATCATATCAGTACATTTTAAGATCACTCATTTTGAGTATGAACCGTCTTTGCCGAGCTGTAATTAACACAAGGGGTAGAAATACCAAATATTAAATCACTTATCAGCATTTCAGTATTTTGAAAATTGTTCATTTCTCTTCTTCCACATAATATTCGGTAGAATCCTGAATTTCTCTTCCATTTAATGCGTCTTGTTTCGTTCAAAACCTTCCTGAGAGAACATAAAAAATAAGTTATAAAGTCAATGTAGAGTTAACTTTCATTATAATTGAGATTTTCAGAATGTGCGTTTATTTTTTCGCGCAGTGTACATGATGATTCACAAAGAACCTTCGTTACCATATTTCAGACTTTAGAAAAACACTGTCAATCTGGCAACACGGATCATGCCAATGTCCGATCTGGTCGGATTTAAATATGATGGATTCTGTTTACATTCTTTTCACATTTCGGTCTTTTCTTTCATGTTGATATATTTTTGTTGTTTGATCCTTTTATCAATCTTCTTTATTTTCATTTCTATTCTGGATTTTTCAAGCTATGAATCAGTACGGTTTTGACTATGGCTGTTTGTGTGTTGATTCTTTTTTGTCAAAGTACATTTTGCATTTGTTTTTGCGAAATTTCCAGTTTGGTCAGTCTCTTTCGGTCATTTGTGTAAGCACTCAAAAGAACTGGGTGTTTAATGAACGTTACTGTTAGTTTTGGTGGGTTTCACCAAACTTTGAGGCTTTTTCCGTTATATATTTAGAAAAGGTCTTAGGATATTAACCTCTATATCTTCATCAGTAGGCCCCTTGGTATTCGTTCATTTTGTCGCTTCCCTTTATGGTTATTTTCAATAATGATTTTTTTAGTAATGCAATGAGTCTGTTGAAGTGGAAAGTTTTTTGTCGGAGTAGTCTTTCCTCTTTTTCTTTCTCAACTCTGTTTGTTTTTTTAATTCTCCACGTTTTCGTGTTGGTATTCTTCCCCAAAGCGTAAAATTTATCTAGAAACTCATTGAAATACGAAGTGAAGAGACATTTGTGCCGGCGAATTGAATCGTAATAACTCCGTAGCTCTTGTAATTTTTTCCAGAAAACTACATCAAGAAAAGAAGAGACAGAAAGAGGAAAAACGAAGAAATCTTGGCCGTCCAAAGGAGGGAAATATTCCTCAACTTCCTCGCAGACAATGCCGATAAGTTTTTCACGCATTTCCCCGGCATGCACTTTTACACTTTCACGGAAAAAAAGATCAAGTTTGGCTTCAACCCTTCGGAGGTCGCATATGTCTCCAAGAGAATCAAGTTCATTTGTATCTTGAAATATTCCGGCAGATGTTGGATCCCTGGGAGGAACACGATTCCCGCGAATTGGAAGCAGGAGATTCTAGATCTTTTCTACGGGGGCAAACCGGTTGAAGATGGCGATATTCTTGAGGCAATCAACGAGATACATTCGCTCTTGACTGATTGGAGTGGAGAACACGAGGAATTTCGACGGAAGAAAATTGAGGTAGTCATTGAATTCCTTTTGGTTTAGTAATGAGAGAGTTCTTTTAGGTCTTGATTACAGAGATTTAATTTGACAGAATGCCGACGTTTCGATTTATTTTAAATCTTCATCAGGGCTATTGCCAGTTGGTTTCTATTGTATTCTCATAAAATAAAACTGAGGATGAAACAACAACATACATCATGCGGATTGAAACTTGTGTACTTGAATATGTAGAATGGAAAAAGTTTCAATCCGCATGATGTATGTTGTTGTTTCATCCTCAGTTTTATTTTATGAGAAGACAATAGAGACCAACTGGCAATAGCCATGATGAAGATTTAAAATAAATCGAAACGTCGGCATTCTGTCAAATTAAATCTCTGTAATCAAGACCTAAAAGAACCCTCTCATTACTAAACCAAATTATCACAAAGGTCGTTACATTATTCCAAATTGAATTTCTTTGTACAGGGTGTCTGAAAAGGGTGTGGGGTATTTGTATATATATATAGGGTGTTACATTGGTAAATGAACTTACGATAATCTGTGCCGAGTCTAAAAAAACGATCTATGATAGGTCTAATCAATTTCGTAACCCGTCCATGATATATTTACAAAAAAATTCAATATCTCATAACTTTTGAAGCAACCGGTATATTCAGTTGATACTTGGAACGTATGATAAACTGCCTCAGGTCGATCGATTTATATTTAAATTATCAAAAGATTCCAGGTCCGTATTTGAAAAATTTGGGAGTTCTTCCAAGCTGGGATTCAACACCTGGATTATAAAAAATTTTGAATTCGTTTGAGATATTTGAAAAGAGCAGAAAATTTTCCATGAGGTTCGATAGATTTCATTATTCTGCACGTGATTTTGCTCAAAGGAAGCTTCAGGGGAAGATCTAATTCAATGTTCAAATTCGAATAATTCCTTTAAAAACTTGTTCATTGCAATCAAATTAGAAAAATTTTATCTCTATTTAATACATTTCTATTAGATTTTCAAAAAAAAGGTTAGATTTTATTTTAGATAGATTTAATTTTATGTATTGTATCCCACATGAGTTGTTTTTGACATCAGACGACGTTTGAGAGAGGTTCGATTAACACGTGACCATAAGCCTCAAAGACTTATCAATTGGGGCGATCAATATCGTAGTGTCCTTTTCACTGAACAATCCAGATATGCACGATTTTCAGATTCTCGAAGAATAAGGGTATGGACAATCCCACGCATACCCCGTGATCGTCGCTATGTCTAAGAAGTTTATCCATTTCGAGGGGGTAGTGTTATGATATGGGCCGGGAAATGTTTCAACGGGCGCACAGATCTACACATTTGTCCTGAGAATATGACTGCCTTTCACTATAGGCAGCATGTCATTGACAATATTTTGCCAAATTTTCACGCTGCTATTGTTGAAACTTTCTAATTTCTAGATGATAAGGCTAGACCGCACCGTGCAGCCATAGTTGAGAATGCGCTCGAGGAGCTTGATATTCCTCTTTTACCAATAGCTCCGCACTTACCAGATTTGAATTGCATAAAACATGCATGGGATATGCTCCAAAGAAGATTAGATTATCATCAACCTACCCCAGAATCCTTAAATGATCTGAGAGAGCTTCTGCCCCATCTATTGAACCAAATTCTTCAAGAAATGTTCAACAACCTCGTGTCATTTTGATTCCTGTGGAGGCCGTATTGATAGTCTTTAAATGCTTGAATTCTCTGGGAATAAAATGTCGATATTTTACTCAATTTTTCCCAACCTCCCTGTATACGCTGCAGACCTACAGGCTAAAATTAATTTCATTTCCTGCAACTTGAAATCATATTAATATGTGTTTCCATCACATTATCCCATTTAAATTATATTTTTCTGCAATTTAGGTCAATATCCGTAACTCATATGGACCAGTTCATTTAAATACACACTTCTTCAAAAGTCTTACCCCTGCATAAAGCAGAGATCACCAAACAAAGATTTTCTAATAGGAAATATATTGCATAATATTTCCAGGACATAGCTTATTTCTTGGGAAAACCAGGGGGCAGGACTTGATGATCAGTGTATTTAGCTTTTGATTATGTGGAATATTTTTTCTCCATAAATATTCATATGTAAAAGTGGTCTGGTCAGAAAGTAGATGCGAGGGTGTTAATCGAAAGAAGCGAGTTTTGGAGTTTTCTTACACCACCAGCCATGTTTTCTGAGAGAAGCCAGGAAATTAGGAACTTTCATGCAAAAATCTTCAAGTTATTAACATTAAATTGAAGCCTCATTGAAGAAATTTTTTTTTCAGAAATATAGGAACAAAGAAATAGATTTCTTCGAGCTGAATTCGGAAGACGAAGAGCTGTATCTGAGTCAGGAAGAAAGAAGGGAACTTTCAGAAAAACGTGAACGTATATTGAAAAGAATGATTCCACCTCCGAAAAAAGCTAAGAGGTTGAGGAAGGAGAAAGAAGATTTTCATGATTTCGAGCCCTGTCCAGATTTAGGATTCGACTCGGATTGAAACATATTTTCACGTAAATAGGGCCTTATGAACCCCTTTATATATTTCCACTATCATTACTATATTAAATGTAGTGGCGTTTTTTTTTTGTCGAAATTTATATCACGACGATTCGATGAGAATGATGTTTTGCAAATCATTAATATTTGGGGGGTCAGTTAATGAGCAACTTCTTAACTCACCCCATTTGATATTAACTGTTTATTATATGTTTATCTATTGATTAGTTTATTCTTGTTCTACGAATGTTTGTATATTGTATCTTTACCGTATAATTATTTATTGATAGTTTAAGAGCTGGCATTGAATAATATACTCTATTTATATTTCACAATTGTTTATTTCATTCATTTCCTGAATATTGCTATAGTCTCTTTGAATATTGCTGTCATCTTCGAGAATGAACATTATGTAGGTAAAACAAGGAGACATGATATTGGTGAAATATAGTTGGTAAGTACCCAAATGATTGCAAGGTATTTAGTTTGGTCCCACTGTTTATTAAAAATCCGCTGAAAGTCGACGTTCAGTCAAACACTGTTGGAACTTGCGTTACTATAAAAGCTACACTGCGCAAAAAATTTAACGCACATTCTGAAAATCTCAATTTTAATGAAAGTTAACTCTACATTGACTTTATAACTTATTTTTTATGTTCCCTCGGGAAGGTTTTGAATGAAACAAGACACATTGAATGGAAGAAAAATTCAGGATTTCACCGAATCTTATGTGAAAGAAGAGAAATGAACAATTTTCAAAATACTGAAATGTTAATAAATGATTTAATATTTGGTATTTCCACCCCTTGCGTTAATTACAGCTCGGCAACGACGGTTCATACTCAAAATGAGCGATCTTAAAATGTGCTGATCTAATCCTTACCAGATTTCTCCGAGTTGGATTCCTAAGTCATTAAGAGTAGCTGGATTTTCTGAACTTCTCAGCCTTCTATTGGGGTTTGTCCCCAACCTGCTCAACCGGATTGAGATCTGGACTTCTTGCTGGCCATTCCATTCGAGAGACTTCAACCCCTTCACGATGGGGTCTGGCATTATCGTCCATAAAAATGAAATTTTCACCAATGTATAGGGCAAATGGCACCACATGCTCTTCAAGAATGTTCCCTTTATACTTATCAGCATTTATAGCTCCATTATCAACGACCACTAGGTCTATGCGGGCAGTCAAAGATATTCTACCCCATACCATAATCGATCCTCCTCCGAAACCAGTAGTATTTAGGAAATTGCACTGAGCATATTATTCATGTGGATGTCTGTAAACAAGAGAACGTCGATCACAATGGTAGAGGCAGCATCTAGACTCATCTGTGAAGAGAACTCTTTCCCAATCGGCCTCTTCCCAATGGATATTCTCTCTCGCAAAATCCAAACGCGCCCTTCGATGGGCTGGGGTAAGAGCTGTTCCTCTTGACGCGACACGAGGCCTTAAATCATATTCTCTGAGGCGATTTTTTATTGTCTGAGTGCTAATTTGCACCCCATCAGTTTGCTCAAGCTGATTTTGAAGGAGGCGAGCGTTTGCAAACCGTTGTCTCAACGAAGAAACTCTCAAGTAACGTTCTTGAATGGCAGTTGTTACCCGTGGTCTACCCTGTCCTGGTCTTCGGACATTATACCTGTCTCCCTGAATCGCTGCAACATTCTGGACACACTTGTATGGGAACCTCCAAACCTTTCTGCAATTCTTGTGTATGTCCACCCTTCTTCTCGCAAAACTACAGCTTTGGCACATTTCTCTTGGGTCAAATTGCGTGTTTCGCATTGTATAGCGATCGAGTGTAGAAAATCAAACGAAAGAAAAACTATTGAATCGATAGAATTGATCGAGAACAACGAACAACTGATTTGAGAATATAGCCAATACATTCAAAATCTGATAATATCATCTTTTTTTTTCCTGCTGGAAAAAAAACATCTGTATTGAAGAAAAACGTGGATAACATAAGCATGCATAATTCTAATACGAATAATTATTGTTGAAAACACCTTCAGTTGTAGAATAAATTGAGATTTCCATAATGTGCGTTAATTTTTTTGCGCAGTGTATATTCACTAATCTAGCGTCTCCGCTCGGAATTTGTTGTAACCTAAACAGGTGTGTCATCTATCCCATGGGTTTGGGATAGATGACGCATGATGTTCCGGTATAGATGACGAATCATATTGTTATACATATTGTTACACTAGTCGTAAGAGTATAAGTGAAAAATGGACACAGGAAGACTTGACGAATGAGTTTTCTACAAACGATTCCACAGACGAAGAAACTTTTGATGAAAATGAATGCGTAGGATTCTTGGAGCGCTACGAAAACATCAAATCGACAGTGGAATGTCGATTTCTTGACACTTGAACATCATTCGAAATATCTTGTATGACCTGTGGGAAAAGAACCATTTCCCAAAAGTGAACATACAGGGTGGCCATTTGAAAACGAAACAGACGAGATTACAGACGAAATAAATTTTTTCGATAGAAATGCTCGGGCAGGTCGATTTCTGTTTCGAGGGGGACAACTTAAGATGTAGGTTACGGACGCATAGCGCTTCAACCCTTGCTACTACAACCCTCACCCCCGATTTTTGAATAGGGTAGATGGGTTGAGTGATACCTCATTTGAAAGGTATTTTTATACTGATTTCAGCACAGTAATTGTTTTTTCATTTTATGCATTAGTTCTCGAAATATTCTTGACTAAGCATTTGAAAATGAAGTGATGTTTTCATGGCACTTGTAGTGTTTTTTTGTGAAAAACCTTTCAAATGAGGTATCACTCACCCCATCTTCCTATTCAAAAATTGGGGGTGAGGGTTGTAGTAGCAAGGGTTGAAGCGCTATGCGTCCGTAATCTACATCTCAAGTTGTCCTCCTCGAAACAGAAATCGACCTTTCCGAGCATTTCTATCGAAAACATTTTTTTCGTCTGTAATCTCGTCTGTTTCGTTTTCAAATGGCCACCCTGTATTTCGAGAACTAATGCATGAAATGAAAAAACAGTTACTGTGCTGAAATCAGTATAAAAATACCTTTCAAATGAGGTATCACTCACCCTATCTTCCCTATTCAAAAATTGGGGGTGAGGGTTGTAGTAGCAAGGGTTGAAGCGCTATGCGTCCGTAACCTACATCTTAAGTTGTCCCCCTCGAAACAGAAATCGACCTGTCCGAGCATTTCTATCGGAAAAATTTATTTCGTCTGTAATCTCGTCTGTTTCGTTTTCAAATGAATACAAACCGAGGAATTCTTTCCTTATATGCCGAAACGTTTCGATAATAATTCCTTTCAAAGTAGACATCCGTTTTCGAAGGACCAAAAGTTCATAATGAGAATATACTCATCAGTGGCGACCAAATTGTAGGGGCACTTTCATTAATTCATAGCCTTCGTCCATAAAGGGGACACTTCTTGTGGATCAAAGGATGATATCATTTATCTGCTCTCTCTCTCTCTCTTTTTTACGATGCAGGGGGGTCCCAGCAGAGCAGCGTGTACTGTATCGTCATCAGCCGGTCTGCATTTCTAGCACTTTAGTGCTCTTTTACAGCGTCTGGGAGGTCTGAACTAGCGTAATCTTTCTGGAGGAGACATCCAAAAAGTCTTTTGTGACTGCGGTTATCCTCGCGGTGGTGCAGGGGAAATCCGAAGGGGTTGTGGAGTATTAAATTCATGTCGAAATGGGGAAGAAAATGTCTCGGTTGTAATATTAGTAGATGAGGAAGAACCTATTAGGTGCAATG
Source organism: Hippodamia convergens (assembly GCA_038502775.1). Classification (NCBI taxonomy): domain Eukaryota; kingdom Metazoa; phylum Arthropoda; class Insecta; order Coleoptera; family Coccinellidae; genus Hippodamia; species Hippodamia convergens. The sequence continues at coordinate 82,988,199 of CM076608.1, read as the reverse complement.
ATGAATATTTTGCTCTATTCCAACTGCAATATACTCGATAGAAAATCTTTGTATTTCATTCTTTGCTTTATGAAAGATGAGACAAAACATAAAAAATGAATAAATACTGAATGACTCGATTGTATTTTCGATTAATCATAGTTTTTCCACAACTCAATCCAAATTATTGAATTCGCATTCGGTTCGTATTCAGTTCTCTAAAAGAAATTGTTATCTAGTTGTTAACTTTTCTTCCAAATAGCAAAAAACATCATTTAGTCAGAAATTTTACATTTCTTATCAATTTAGCTGAGCCTCAACTCTCATCTCAGTAAAGACGTGAGAATGAAGGGAATATCATGCAAAAGGTTTGACCCCTTTCTCACTCTCATGTCAAAATTCATGAAGCTTTGCAGTTACGGCACTTCATAGTGAACCATCCTGTATCGATAATTGGAGACATATCCTCGCAAAATACGAAAGCACGTTCAGTAAACTTACTAGATCTTTGCAGCTGCGCACTAACGTCACACACAAACGTGAGATGTTCATCACTCGACTGAATATCAAATCCAGATCCTAGGTTTCAAAGAGTGCTGCTCTGCTTTAAAAATGTCTTGGGGCCACAGTGCTGTGGCACAGCTCTGAACAAAGTTTTTTCTTCATTACCGGAATCTGTGAAATGTCATTTATAATACTGGAAAATTTCAATAAGAATAACGGAGATTATTTCAGATGATTTTAAATTCGAATTTAAATCTCTAATGTTATAAAACGTTTTTCTTGTTGAAGTAGAAATCGTTAACATTCAGGAACCTACAACAAACCGTCAAGAACAATTAATTTCAATAAATTTGATTCCTTATGTTCATGGACTTTCAGAAAAATTTGTAGAATTGGTTTTAAATTCAACAAAAGATTTACGATCTGTATTAACAAAAACTAAACCTTTGAATGAGAACCCAAAATCAAGAAATTGTATTTACAATATTCCCTGTATTTGTAGAAAATCCTATACAGGAGAAACATCAAAACCATCTGAAATTAGAAACATAAGAATAACATAAAAAAATAGAGATAATGGTAGATCGCAGAGAGCAGATCATGTGTGTTCCAATACAGGCAATCACATGATGGCAAAAAATTCTAATGACGGAACCTGATAATTTAAAAAAAAAATCGAGGAGTCAGCTTGTATTTTGTTGGATGAGGCTAATTAATCTCGCTAAGTGTTCAGTAGGAATAGATCGAATTTGGATGGATTTATTGGAAAAAGAACTGGTTTCAGGGAATTTTGAAATAAAATAACGATATCAACATCAAGTAATTGATATTAATCTATGTTCATCATATATTGACAAATGTCAATTAAAAAATCAAATATTGTCACGATCCTACGAAGTTGAACGAAAAATAGAGATTGTCTGACGGAGAAGTCTGATTTAGACTCCGAAACGTTACGCTTCAGAGTTCAAAGTGTTTTCTTTTTGTTCATTGTTAGGTAACAATTTCTTTTTGTAAAGTTTTGGCCGCTGACAGATTAGTGCTCAAATTTTTTCTTCTATTAATTAAAAAATTTTTCTAATTGTTTCTTGGTTCAGAGACTAGGAAAGAAAACCCAAATTAAATTTTCAGGAATACAGAATTTAGTATTCTGGAACTTATTATTTTCTTCAGCATGAAATGAGGTCGTGAGTGTAGCGGGTGATACATACAATTCACTGAATCCTTAGAAGGAGAAAATGCGAAAAATTCAAAATACATACACAGTAACAAACCAACTCGGATGACCTAACTTCATTCTGCAATGCATGTAGAAGTGAATAGATCTTCATGAGGAATATTTTGAACATTACTACAGAAATTTTCGATGATTCCTCAATCCCAAAATATAAAAATAAATCCACGTACACTGTGCAAAAAAATTAACACATCTCAAATTTATTCTACAACTGGAGGTGTTCTCAATGATAATTATTTTTATCAGAATTATGCATGCATATGTTATCCTCATTCAACGTTTTTCTTTACAGTGGTTTTTTCCCAGCAGGAATAAAAAAAGATAATATTATCCGATTTTGAATGTATTGGCTCCATTCTAAAATCAGTTGTTCTCGATCAATTCTATTCATCAATAGTATGCGAAACACGCAATTTGACCCAAGAGGAATATGTCCAAGCGGTAGTTTTGAAAAAAGAAGGGTGCATATACACAAAAATTGCAGAAAGGTTTGGAGTTTCCCATACAAGTGTGTCCAGAATGTTGCAGCGATTCAGGGAGACAGGGTAGAATACCTGCCATTCAAGAACGTTACTTGAGAGTTTCATCATTGAGACAACAGTTTGCAACCGCACGCCTCCTTCAAAATCAGGTTGAGCAAACTCATGGGGTGCGAATTAGCACTCAGACAATAAGAAATCGCTTCAGAGAATATGATTTAAGGCCTCGTGTCGAGGCAAGAGGCCCAGCTCTTACCCCAGCCCATCGAAGGGCGCGTTTGGATTTTGCGTGAGAGCATATCCATTGGGAAGAGGCCGATTGGGAAAGAGTTCTCTTCACAGATGAGTCTATATTATGCCTCTACCTTTACGACGTTCTCCTGTATACTGTCGTCCACATGAAAGATATGCTCAGTGCAATTTACTGAATACTTTTGGTTTCGGGGGAGGATCGATTATGGTATGGGGTGGAATATCTTTGACTGCTCGCACAGACCTAGTGGTCGTTGATAATGGAACCATGAATGCTGAGAAGTATATAAAGAACATTCTTGAAGAGCATGTAATACCATTTGCCCCATACATTTGTGAAAATTTCATTCTCATGGACGATAATGCCAGACCCCATCGTGCTCGCATCGTTCAGGAGTACCTTGAAGAGGTTGAAGTCTCTCCAATGGAATGGCCAGCAAGAAGTCCAGATTTCAATCCGGTTTGGGACAACCTCAATGGATGGCTGAGGAGTTCAGAAAATCATCCACCTACTCTTAATGACTTAGAAATCCAACTCGGAGAAATCTGGGAAGGATTAGATCAGAACATTTTAAGATCACTCATTTTGAGTATGAACCGTCGTTGCCGAGCTGTAATTAACGCAAGGGGTGGAAAAACCAAGTATTAAATCACTTATCAGCATTTCAGTATTTTGAAAATTGTTCATTTCTCTTCTTTCACATAAGATTCGGTGAAATCCTGAATTTTTCTCCCATATAATGTGTCTTGTTTCGTTCAAAGCTCTCCTGAGAGAACATAAAAAATAAGTTTTGAAGTCAATGAAGAGTTAACTTTCATTAAAATTGAGATTTTCAGTATGTGCGTAAATTTTTTTTGCGCAGTTTACATTCCCTTATAAATGATCTAAATGCCGACTTATTAAATTTCGGAAATGTATCAATCAAGTTGTGAAAAATCTATAAAATCAATTCCCAAAAGATCACGTATCTTAGTTGTGTCAACTCCATTATTCATCAGTTCCCAATTCTTTCAGCCATTCGGTAACTTCAAACGATATCGGGTCTCTTTCGCGTAGTGCTGAAAGATCATAAAATATACATCGATAATCGGCTTCCACGTTCTCCGCTATTATCCCTGCGACATCTTCATTCTACGACAACTGTTTCCTGCCGTAACTGTAGAACAATGCAACCATCTCCGATGTCTGCAACGGCTATCTGGACCGGTGACGGCGATAAAAAAATACATAAAAGTGGAAAATGTTCCCGCCATGCAAATGATAGGAATTGACCGGGAGACTTCCGGAGGAGAAACTGTTTATGTGGCGGACAATGTATGGAAATGGGGCTAAGAAGGGCATAAAAAACTCTGAATCACCTCCCTGAATTATCTGCCAGCATCGCCCTTATATCTTATCGCACTGAGATTGTACTTCGTTTCATCTTTTGATCAAGAATACGAGATTATTTCCTATATCGGCTGGCCCACACATATAGGTAAAGAAAAGTCGAGAGAAAATAATGTTTGGATGAACTGAAAAAAATCCACGAAGAAAAAGATGATAAAGAATAGAAAAAATTAAGAAATACAAAACATGTTATCTGCATGTTATATAGTTTCTTTTGATTGAGAGAGCTGAATTAATACAACACATATTGAAACAAAAAATTACCTAGCTGGGGTTAGTGTAACACAGTAAAACCATACAGGTATGTAGTATGGTAAAATGAGGAAAGGTAAAAAATCTCCAGTGTTTCCTCCGTAGAGGCAAAAAATTTTTTGTTCACCGTTTTATTCTTTTTCCGGAAATCTTACAATTAACCCATAAAAGTATTTTCCCCGGTGAGCTTAAGTTGAAAACAAATTTTGATGCTCGAAAATATAATCTTTCGCTTCCTTCATGAATTTTTTTTTTGAGTGACCTTATTTGATTCAGCAACGAATTGAAAAATTTCGGACCCAGTATAGATCGTTGATATAATGATTTTTTACTCTATGACATTACGATCTGCTTCTCCAAATTCATTCTAGTCTGATGGAGATGCTTAATTGGGCTATCACTGAGTTGCAGCAACGTCCATTAAAATTTAATGCTCCCTTAAACGGAGTATCCATAGACAGAAGCCATGGCAATGCAACTCAGGATTAGAGTGATATATTTCCTATTTGAAGACATATGGCCAATATATAAAAAGTATTAAGATTGTTAAGTTCTTTTGAATCTATTCGAATACAATGACTTCGAAAATAACCCTCAGCCCTTGTAAATTGACAATACTCTTAAAATTGTCATTTAAAATTTTCGCTTACATACCATTATCTTTGATGATAAACTCAGATATTTCATATTTTCAGGCAAGAATGAAAAAGTCGAGTCATTATATCATCTCTATCAATAAAAATTATTAATAGCTTTTTCTATTTCAGTATCGTAATGGAGTTCATTACAGTACTAAAAGTGGTGCTGTAATGAAACTCATTAGAGCATTGTTTTCAGTTATATTTTTCGTTTTATGGTTGGCAGTACTGACCTCCGATCCTCTCAATTTTCAGATCAAATCAATTCAAATTGCGTAATCTGTCAAATTTCGTAAGTCACACCAACTGCCAAGAAAAAATACAAAAGTCACTAATCTGAATTTTTATATGAATTTCGAGAGTATTTCACAAAACTTGACTGAAATAGGGAAAATACGTCTAATACTGGTTGCAGAAGGCAATTCCAACAATCATGCAATCACATTCGTGTTGGAATAGGAGCTCATTCTGCATCAAGTTCTAGAATATACTATCAAGAAACTGTGTCACTTTCATAAAACATAATTTTATTTTCTCTTTCTCAGTATCGTAATGAGTTCATTACAGTACTAAAAGTAGTGCTGTAATGAAACTCATTACAGTATCGTTTTCAGTTATATTTTTCGTTTTGTGGTTGTCAGTACATAATTTTATTTTCTCTTTCTCAGTATCGTAATGAGTTCATTACAGTACTAAAAGTAGTGCTGTAATGAAACTCATTACAGTATCGTTTTCAGTTATATTTTTCGTTTTGTGGTTGTCAGTACTGACCTCCGATCCACTCAATTTTCGTATGAAATCAATTCAAATTCCGCCATCTGTCAAATTTCGTTAGTGACACCAACTGCCAAGATAGAATACAAAAGTCACTAATCTGAATTTTTATATGAATTTCGAGTGTTTCACAAAACTTGACTGAAATAGAGAAAATACATCCAATACTCGTTGCAGAAGGCAATTCCAACAATCATGCAATCACATTCATGTTGGAATAGGAGCTCATTCTGCAACAAGTTCTAGAATATACCATCAAGAAACTGTGTCATTGTTACTGTCATCACCTGTGTCACTTTCATATAACATAATATTATTTTATTTTCTTGTTTTTTGATTTTCTGTTTTGTGATGTTGCGATTATATTAGGATGTAATTTCTCTATTTCAGTATCGTAATGAGTTCATTACAGTACTTAAAATAGTGCTGTAATGAAACTGATTACCGCATTGTTTTCAGTTATATTTTCGCTTCGTGGTTGTCAGTACTGATCCTCTCAATCTTCAAATCAAATCAATTCAAATTCCGCAATCTGTCAAATTTCGTTAGTGACACCAACTGCCAAGATACAATACAAAAGTCACTAATCTGAATTTTTATTTGAATTTCGATAGTTTTCCACAAAACTTTACTGAAATAGAGAAAATATCGTCTAATACTCGTTGCAGAAGGCAATTCCAACACTCATGCTTTCGAAAACGAGAGACGTGTTGGAATAGGAGCTCATTCTGCAACTTGTTTCAGAATATACTATTATACGAGATAAATTGTGAATGTTTTATTGTCTGAAAATGATATAGAAAAATTTATTGGCATGCAGACAGAATTGAATTCCGGAAAAATAACCCTTCCAAGCAGGGCTCGACCCTGCGACCTCCGAATTACTAGTCCGACGCACTAACCACTGTGCTATCGGGAAGGACGAAGGTCGTGAAGAATTCTTCTAACTCCCCGAAGAATTCTTCACGAACGTCATAGTTCGTGAAAAAAAACACTAACAACTAACATCGAATTCTGGGAGAATTACCAGCCGAAGATCAGATGGAACCTTCGTCCTTCCCGATAGCACAGTGGTTAGTGCGTCGGACTAGTAATTCGGAGGTCGCAGGGTCGAGCCCTGCTTGTAAGGGTTATTTTTCCGGAATTCAATTCTGTCTGCATGCCAATAAATTTTTCTATACTATTATACTATTTTAATGTTGAAGATTAATTCATTTTGTCTTTTTCCATTCTTCAGTTTTTCATTTATTAACATTTTCTATTTATGACGAACAAATTATGCTTGATTCAGTTCAAAATTTTTTCCAATTATGATTATGTATAGCCTACCGAATAAAAAAGTTTGTATTGAGCCTGGCTTGGAATTCTAGAAAATTCTACTCCCGAATGATAGCAATTTCTTCCTCCCAACCCAAGGAAACCGCAATTTCCTATCCCTCCCACGGCATTCCCAGGGCCGAAGCGACCAAATTAAATTTCAATTCATGAGAACACCATAATTCTCAAGAATCAACTCATAACACCTTGTTCGCCGCTGAAAACGATGAAACAAAAGTTTGCGAATTAACCTTTATTACCACCCGAGCAAGGATGTTCACGCAATGCGCTCAACTACCTTCGGAGGCCGCACTAACGATGTGGAGGGAACGGGAAAGAAGAAACAAAGCAATCAAAAGGAAAAGTTGCGGACAACCGCGTGTTGTTTAATGGCCCCCTGTCAGGAGGGAGAAATACGACCCCCAGTGATCTGACATGGTGCCGGAATAACTTTATGAGGTTGGCGGAATGAGTTTTGCCCCCTGTACCTCCCAGGGAAGTCCAGATGAAATCTGGAGTAGTGGAGGCCAGTGCAAATCTGCGAAAATAGAAATTCCTACTCTATTTTAATCCCCGCAGAATGACAATTCTCGGAATATGTCGTAGTTTTTGGTCCTGAAAAATATTCTGTTTTCTTGTGTTATATCATTTTGGTTTATCTATGGGAGATGATTTCCTTTCATTGGGGTCCCGTAGCGGTCTTCAAACATCTGAAGTGCCGAAAAATCATCACCTGGAAGGTCGTTTCCGGTTTGAAAAACCCTCACGACCAACGAGCAAGAATTTGTGGATTTTGAATTTGAATATCGAAGAAATTTCGAAAGACAAGTGTGATTACGTCTCCAAATTAGCTGATGAACATGGTATCGAAGTGATTCTTCTGCAAGAAACCCACACGGCAACAGAAAAAAAAAATTCATGAAGGAAGCGAAAGATTATATTTTCGAGCATCAAAATTTGTTTTCAACTTAAGCTCACCGGGGAAAATACTTTTATGGGTTAATTGTAGGATTTCAGGAAAAAGAATAAAACAGTAAATTTTTCCTCAATACACTTGGCTTTATTCTTCAATGTGAGTTCATATCCGGTTTGGTTGGATTCCAGTATGATGGATTCCGTTTACACTATTTTATTATTTGGGTCTTTTCTTTCATGTTGATTAATTTTCATGCGGATATCCACTTTGTCATTGTCCTTTATTGTTATTTTCAAAATGGATTTTAATGTTATCTTTTTATGCGATTTGGACGAAGTTTGTAATTTTTTTTTGTCAGAGTTTATTCTGTATTTTATTTTGTTTGGAAATTTTCCTGTGACATCAGTGCTTTTTATGCATTTATGTGGGCACTCGTTCGAAACATTTGTTCAGCTACTTTCCATAAAGTTATGTGGCAAATTATGTATGAGAATATTCAAACTCTAAACAAATCTATTCAAAACCGAGCGAATTCAATTCAACTAAAACGCATTTCCGTGATCATCTCTATGACGAAACTCTTCTATTTCGAATGATGCTGAAAGTTCCCGAAGTTTCCACACAGAAATGCAGGGGAATCAGGAGCGAAAAGGACTCAGAAAACCATTTCATTCGAAATGAGTACGTTTTCAATCGGAACGACAGCTGGTGGGTTTGAAGAAACATTGGTTTTTTCCTGGAGCGAAAGTTCACGAGTAGATGTTGGGGATTTTAATAGGAAGTCAGGAATTCACTGAGAATTAAAAGAATTGTTCGCCTATGAACAGTTTCCGGTAGCTGAAAGCTTTATTTTAATTTAAATTCATTTAATTTGTTATTTCTCTTCACAACCAAATAAATGTGTCTTCTAAGTTTCAAACACTCATCAAAAGTCCCTCCTATAGTTTTTTTTTTTAAATGTTTGAAAAAAAAAATGTTCGCAATAAATTTATTTCGAAAAGAGACTCATTCTGATAATAGCTATCTGTCTAGAAAAACTCCATAACTTGAATCTCATCCACAATCGAAATTACAAAAAACCTAGCAGATTGCATTAAAAAAATTAATATGAAAGTCCAGACAAAGAAAAAATGATGGGAAATTAGGACATAGAGGAAATATTTTTGAAATACAAAATTATTTGAGATCTATAATGACAAAATTTCAATGTTGAATAAGCAACAAAAAAATCAGGTTGATAATATTCTCCGTACTTGTGCAATAACAAATAGAGAAGGCCATATTGAAGCGGGGATTGAAAAATATATATAGGACAATTTTTTTCATCATGATGGGGATGGGAATGAACGATGAATGAAAAAGTGCATATACTGCTCCACAAGAGTTAGGAATACCGTATTCGAACGTATTGGAAGGTATGTAATCTTCGAGAAAATCGCTATAAAATCATTTAAAATTCAATAACAACTTGAATCGATCCAATAAAAATCAGTATGAGAAATTTCGTCAATCTGGTCGCCTTTTTTCTGAAGTTTGGTTCTTTGCATATGCTTCATGAATGTTCTTATTCTGAAATGGGGTCAGTTCATCAACGGCTTGGATTTGAAACAAGTTTTCTAAAAATGCCAAGACCTAAATTAACAAACGCTGAGGCTAATAAGGCTATCGGAATGCTACAGGGTGGCCTAACTCCGTTGTTGTAGGGGAAAGGCTCCAAATCAACCAGAGTGTGATATCTCGACTTTGGAATAGATTCAGGGAGACAGGTTCCGTGTTGAAAAGGCCAAGACTTGGTGGGCCACAAAATACAACACCTGCTCAGGATCGTTTCATCACCGTTTCGGCGAGAAAAAAGCCTACATCTACGTGTAGAATGTCAATGAATACTCTTCAAAATGCAGATGGGGTCCAAGATTCCATCGAAACTATCAGACGACGTTTGAGAGAGGTAAATCTAGGTTCTAGACGTCCATTAAGAGGTGTTCCATAAACACGTGACCATAAGCGTCAAAGACTGGAATGGGCAAGGCAGCATATCGATTGTAACGATCAATGGAGTAGTGTCCTTTTCACTGATGAATCCAGATATGGAGAATTTTCAGATTCTCGAAGAATAAGGGTATGGACAATCCCGCGCATATCCCGTAGCTATGTCCAAGGAGTCCATCCATTCCGAGGGGGTAGAGTTAAGGTATGAGCCAGGATAAGTTTCAAAGGGCGCACAGATCTACACATTTGTCCTGGGAATATGACCGCCACACACTATGAGGAGCATGTCATTGACAATATTTTGCCAAATTTTCACGATGCTATCGGTGAAACTTCAATTTCTAGTCTAGACGATAACGCTAGACCGCATCATGCAGGCATAGTTGACAATGCACGCGAGGAGCTTGGTATTCCACATTTACCAATATCTCCGCACTCACCAGATTTGAATTGCATAGAACATGAATGGGATGTGCTCCAAAGAAGATGAGATAATCATCAACCTACCCCAGAATCCTTATATGATCTGAGAGAACTTCTGTCCCGTTTATGGAACCAAATTCTTCAAGAAATGTTCAACAACCTCGTGTGTAGTATGCAAAGAAGATGTCAAACTGTTATTGATGCCCTTGGAGGCCACACATTGTGTTGATAGTCTTAAAATGCTTGAATTCCGTGGGAATAAAATTTCGTTATTTCACTCGACTTTTCTTAACCACCCTGTATACGCTGCACACCTACATGCTTAAATTAATTCTATTTCCTGCAACTTGAAATCATATTAATATGACTTTACAACACAAATTCTCATTCAAACTATATTTTTTCGCGATTTGAGTCAATATTCCTAATTCATGAAGAGCAGTTTATTTCATTGCAACCTCTTTGATTGCTTAGCTATTTCTCTAGCATTTATATCTTAATGATTTTAATTTTTCAGGAAGATTCACCTTCATTCGAAGCGAACATCACTACCTCAGCTATCTGCTTCATAGCTGTTAGTGGTAAGTTATTCATAGCAATACCTTCATTTGGTTTTATCTTGGAAACCTTTTTGTTTTTGTCCATTTAAATGCAGGAAAATGGTAGACATCATTACCTTGGTTAACGGCATTCATTACAAATCTCCCCTATTTCCATATCAACAAGATTTCAAATGAAAATATGAGGCAATTTTAATCACAAAAAAAAAAAACACGTGTTTCACTCGAGGACTGCCGCGGTAAAGCTATTGCATAGAATCTATTCAAAAATAAGAGGATAATATTGTTGATTTAAAATATTTATTTATCTTACAATACATGCAGGTTATTTAGGAATGTTCATTATTGAAACTATAGGTTTGCGGTAACTGAAATAAGAAAAATAAGTTTAAGACTTTATATGTCTTCTAAAATCTGGAATGAAACGCGTCAATAGTGGTCCCATATTTTGTTGTAGATTCTTGTGGATCATTATTCATTTTTAAATTCAATTTTTCCGAAAGGAAAGTAGTCAACCGCTATGATTTTTTATCAGCGAAGTTAATGTTGAAATCGCCAGCCAAGATAAGTGGAAATTTATTACCATTTGTATCAAGTATTTTCGACCCTTCTTCAGTGAACTCCAGTAAAATGCGATGAATAAAATGCTCTATCTCGTCCAATTTTGGATTCGGAAAAATGTAAATTGCTACCATGACTATGTGTAGACCATTTCTAAGTTTGCATAAGCATACACAAATATCTCCAACAAATGAGCGTCTAACATTAACATCGCTAACGTCTTCAATATTTATTTCAATATTCGGGGTCATAATATGAGTAACATTATTACTATTCTCGTAAATAGCTACTCCACCTTTTGGAACAGTATCTCGTTTGAATTGAACAATACAATTGACATTAGGTATTTCAATCGGATTATCACGCGTCATGCATGTTTCGGTAAGAAGTAACACATTGGTTTGTCTCGTAACTGAATCTTGTAAATCATATTTGTGACTATGTAAACTTTGGCAATCGAAAGTGATTATTGAAATGCCATTTCTATTACAAATGAAATCTAAGACACTTTGAGCTTTCGTCTGAACACTATTTAAAGACAGTCTTTTGAATTCTTGCAACAAAGATGCAGTCGAAACAGCTTTCCTTCGATTATGATGAAACTTAAATGCAGAATTTTCAATATAAGTCTTTCGAGAGAGAGAGCAACATAGACTATTTCGTCAAAATTTCCACCTTCCGACTTATATATAGTAAGAGCAAGAGTTGAAGTTAATCGAAATTGTTTGCAATTGGCTATACATTTTCTATCTGATGTTAATGAAATATTGCCGTTCGTAATTCAATGGAAACAGCGAGATTGCCGACTCCATTTTGCACTGCTGGAGTGGCTGCACGCATCCGTCTGTCGCAAGCACCCAAACACCGTGCCGAAGTCTGCCGAACTGAACCGACGATACACGGCTGTGTTAGGTTTCTTCGTTACGGAATTTCTACCTTCGCTAGCTTCGCTCAGAGCCTGAGATAAAAGCTATGCAATAGCTTAAAAAGGCGTAAAGGCGTTTAACACAGCATTATGAACTTTACTGACGAGATCTCCTCAAAACAGGCTAGGAAGCTATGAAACCAAGCTGTCTCTTCATTTACAACAGCACTTACAGGAAAAGTCATTAAATTCCATCAAGAAACAATTGTTATCAGAATAATACGATAAAACAGCTTCAATTCTCGATCTTCCCGAGGCATGCTCACGCCATACATCACCATAAATATTCATACAGTCGACGGAGTAACGGTATATCCTCAACAGTCACAGTTATTACATTCGCTTAAAAAAAGGGCCGTAAACCTGTGTGAGAGTAGGTGCTCCAAGATAAGGTACCTGCTTTTCATGAACCGTTCCGGCATAATAGGTTATCCTGCAGAAAGATCCTTCCGATTCATTGTAAACGCTTTGTCTTCTGCCTGTTGAGTGCCGAACTGAACCGACGATACACGGCTGTGTTAGGTTTTTTCGTTACGGAATTTCTACATTCGGTCGCTTCGCTCAAAGCCTGAGATGAAAGCTATGCAATAGGCGTAAAGGCGTTTAACCCAGCATTATGAACTCTACTGACGAGATCTCCTCAAAACAAGCTCGCAGAGCTACGAAACCAAGCTGTCTCTTCATCTACAACAACACTTACGGGAAAAGTCATTAAACCCCATCAAGAAACAATTGTTATTAGAATAAAACGATAAAACAGCTTCAATTCATGATCTTCCCGAGGCATGCTCACGCCATACATCACCATAAATATTCATACAGTCGACGGAGTAACGGTATATTCGCGACAGTCACAGTTATTACATTCGCTTAAAAAAAAGGGCCGTAAACCTGTGTGAGAGTAGGTGCTCCAAGATAAGGTACCTGCTTTTCATGAACCGTTCCGGCATAAAAGGTTATCCTGCAGAAAGATCCTTCCGATTCATTGTAAACGCCTTGTCTTCTGCCTGTTGAGTGCCGAACTGAACCGACGATACACGGCTGTGTTAGGTTTTTTCGTTACGGAATTTCTACATTCGGTCGCTTCGCTCAAAGCCTGAGATGAAAGCTATGCAATAGGCGTAAAGGCGTTTAACCCAGCATTATGAACTCTACTGACGAGATCTCCTCAAAACAAGCTCGCAGAGCTACGAAACCAAGCTGTCTCTTCATCTACAACAACACTTACGGGAAAAGTCATTAAACCCCATCAAGAAACAATTGTTATTAGAATAAAACGATAAAACAGCTTCAATTCATGATCTTCCCGAGGCATGCTCACGCCATACATCACCATAAATATTCATACAGTCGACGGAGTAACGGTATATTCGCGACAGTCACAGTTATTACATTCGCTTAAAAAAAAGGGCCGTAAACCTGTGTGAGAGTAGGTGCTCCAAGATAAGGTACCTGCTTTTCATGAACCGTTCCGGCATAAAAGGTTATCCTGCAGAAAGATCCTTCCGATTCATTGTAAACGCCTTGTCTTCTGCCTGTTGAGTGCCGAACTGAACCGACGATACACTGCTGTGTTAGGTTTTTTCGTTACGGAATTTCTACATTCGCTTGCTTCGCTCAGAGCCTGAGATAAAAGCTATGCAATAGCTTGGAAAGGCGTAAAGGCGCTTAACATGAACTCTACTGACGAGATCTCCTCAAAACATTCTCGCAGAGCTACGAAACCAAGCTGTCTCTCAAAAAACAATTGTTATTAGAATAATACGATAGCACAACTTCAATTCATGATCTTCCCGAGGCATGCTCACGCCATACATCACCATAAATATTCATACAGTCGACGTTGGAACGCTATATCCTCGACAGTCACAGTTATTACATTCGCTTAAAAAAAAGGGCCGTAAACCGGTGTGAGAGTAGGTGCTCCAAGATAAGGTACCTGCTTTTCATGAACCGTTCCGGCATAATAGGTTATCCTGCAGAAAGATCCTTCCGATTCATTGTGTACGCCTTGTCTTCTGCCTGTTGAGTTTCGTAGTGGCGTCGGCGTCGTTTCCGGCGTCGCCTCGTTACGCTAGCGTCGTCCCGCTCCCGCCTCGGCCTTAGCGTGACGTAGATACGGTTGGCATTATCGGAAACGATGGTGGTGAATAATTCTGTCTTTTGAAAGTTTGGGTCGGTGCTGGGGCGGTATTATCGGGGAGTTTTATTGCGATACAGCACGAGGTGCTCGATAAACTAAGGGCAAGACATGAGAGAGAATTTTGAGAAAAGAAAGGGAAAAGAAATTTTTTGCCTTAACGGAACATATTCCCGAAACATTTTTGAAACGAAGATAAATTGAAAAATGTTCTAAGCTAGAATATTCTATGATATTGCTAATAGACGAGATAAACTTACTGATAGAGGAGCTGTTCAAATTTTGAACTTTTTTAGGAAAAGATAGATAGTGTAAGTAGGAGTTAATTATTGACCTTCAGACAGGCGCACCTAAATTGTCAGATTAAGTGCATGGTCTTTTCTAGTTTTTCACGGCGGTGTTTGTCGCTCAGGGGTGGGACTTTCTGTAACCTCCTCAGAGCCTTGATGTTAGTTGAAAAGAGTGCAATAATCTCCTGGATTGATTGTGCTCGATAACGTGAGTACCGTCGAGTTTGATTTTTTCAGTATTTCTGGATGAAAAAGTCTTGTTCTCGCGCTCCCAACCCCCGAACAAAAAAACAAGTAAAGATATATTTTATATTTATTGCAATTCTTGATATAATCTGTGAGTTGAAATGAGCGCTCTTGAGTCTTCAAGTATTTTTTTTTTCAGGGTATAATGCTTCAAACTCAAGAAGATGCAAGTAGATCAAAATCACCATATGTTTCAAATGCATATTTTCCGAAAGTATTCTAGAATTCAGCAAATGCAATTTTTTATTATCAATATCTAACAATCATTACTTATGAACATTAATATTAATCGTAAAACTAGCACAATTACTAAAATGAATGCCCTATGACGTTGAGGAGATTCGCAACACATTATTAGAATCCTCAGCACCATCAGTACTTGTAGAAACCGGAAGTACAATATTCCATGATGATGATCCAAAATCCGTTGAGGTTGGGAGAGTTTTTTCAGCAATGACATTTCTATCCACCATGTTTTTTTATATCCGTAATATTTGCTCCTGATTCTGCTTCAATGTCCTGTATATTACTTTGGTTCTGTTAGTTTGAGGAATTCGGCAACAATTGATGGAATTTTCCCAAATGTATTGATAGCAACTGTATCGGCATTCATGATTCATGTATTTCAGGAAAAACCGACGATGTTTGATGGCAGAAGGGCGCAATGCAAAGTACTTATGAAAATAGTCTACATACTTCCCAATGATACTGAAAGAACGACTGACTTTCGTTTTTGTATTTGGAAGTTGTATAACCAGTGATTTATCTGTTATTTCGATTTCTTCCACTGATAAATTACATAAATCTTCACGCCGACAATCTCCAGATAATCCGAAAATAGTTGCAATCTTAACCATCAAGTATTTCTCATTTGTTGCCTCCTTTATAAACTTTTCAACTTGTTCACGAGTGAGAATTTTTTGGGACGATATCCTTCACTTTTCCGTTTTAAATATGCTATTATCTCAAAATATTTACTTACATCCACACCATTTTTAACAAGGGCGCTTGAATTTATCATTGAAAATTTGCTCGAACAAAATAGAATAACTTTTAACACAAATACCATACAATGTTTTTTGTACAACTGCCTTATTTTGATAACGAAATGGCAAATTTGCAATGACAATAAACTTCAAAATGCTCTTTAATATTCAAATAATCAAAAGGTTGTTGTGAATGGCAAACGTTACCAACGTTATGATTAGTAACAAATGAGAAAAGACGCTGTCATTTGAATTTCGTTCTTGTCCAATTTTCGTCTTGGGTCTTTAACTGCTTAAATATTTGTCGAGAGTCCAATTATTAATAAAAGTAACAATTTGGTTGTTCTTCTGGATATTGAAGAGTCTGCAAGAAGAGTTCCTAAAAAATCTGTTCAGCAGTACTATATTGCATATAACAATTTCCTGGCCTGGTGTTAATTGAAAAATGTAGAAGGGAACTTCAGTTCATCAACTTCGTGGAGCAAATTTTCAATGATAAAGTCAAGTGCTCATGTTGTGGATGTTAGTAAATATTTTAAGTTAATTGCATATTTAAAACGGAAAAGTGAAGGGTATCGTCTCACTCGTGAACAAGTTGAAAAGTTTATAAAGGAGGCACCAGATGGTTAAGGTTGCAACTATTTCAGGATTATTTGGAGCCTGTCGGCGTGAAGAATTGTATAATTTATCAGTGAAAAACATCGAAATAACAAATAAATCATTGGTTATACAACTTCCAAATACAAAAACGAAAGTCAGTCGTTCTGTCAGTACTATTGAGAAGTATGTACACTATTTTCATAAGTACTTGGCACTGCGCCCTTCTGTCATCAAACATCGTCGTTTTTTCCTGAAATATATGAATAATAAATGCACTGCCAATCCAGTTGGTATCAATACATTTGAGAAAATTCCATCTATTGTTGCCGAATTCCCCAAACTGCCAGAACCGAAGCAATATACAGGACACTGTTTTCGAAGATCCTCCACTTCATTGCTAGCAGAATCAGGAGCAAATATTACGGATACAAAAAAACATGGTGACTGGAAGTCTACGACGGTAGCTGAGGGCTTTGTTGATAATTCCATTGCATATAGAAATGTCATTGCTGAAAAAGTTCTCCCAACCTCAACAGATTGTGGATCATCATCATCCAATATTGTACTTCCGGTTTCTACAAGTACTGATGGTGCTGAGGATTCTAATAATGTGTTGGGAAGCTCCCCAACGTCACAGGGCATTAATGTTAGTAATTGTTCTAGTTTTACGATTAATATTAATGTTCATGAGTAATGATTGTTAAATATTGATAATGAATTTTTCTCCTCTGATTTCATTATAAGAAACACTAATGTTAAAAATATATTCAACACGCCTCCACGTAAACAATCAATTTTAACATTGTTTGCTATCATTTAAAGTGTCACTTTTAATGGCAGTTGTACAAAAAAATGTTATTACGTAAGCAGGAATACTCATACTGTCGTTCCATCACGAAGTGAAGGCCTAAAATTATTCAACCTCACAGCGATCTTCTACAATTCTGTTCCTCTCCCGAACAAAACGTTAGAAATATTTCAGCTGCGCGATTCCCATGGGGTTAAACCGACTACATGTGACATAGATTCAAACTCATAGGTATTGCCTTTCGCCTAGGAAATTATACCGCGCTAATGTTCTGAAATTTCAGACCCAGATGCGAATTTGTATTCCGGGAACAGCGTGGAGTGTTGGAGAATGCTTCTCCGCACGGAGTGCAGCAAACTTAATGCAGTGGTAGTAATTCATCCTTTAGATGAATTCCGCGTGTGTACCCCGTTCGCTGAATGCCCTCGGATTCTGAAGAAATTGAAATACGCCCCTCGAATAGTTTTGTAGTTCTTGAACAACAGAGGGTTTTTTTTGCTGGTATAAGGTAAGCGTCAAATGTTGGAATGAGGGATTTATTTTCCTCCTTTTCGGGTGTATCGGAAAGGGTTTGTCAGGGCGGAGTGATTTATTTTGAAATGAACATTTTTCTCCATTCTTTACTTTTTCAAACGTATTATAAGTTGAGCGTTGAAAGTATAGAATGAGGGATTTATTTTCCACCTTCTTAGGTATATCGAACAAAGTTTGTGAGGTCTACTGTTTCGTCAATACTGATGAATGTTCATAGGTCTTCAAAATCGATTGAAACCTGGTCACAGTATAACGTAAAGGTATGTACAGGGTGGGTAAAATTGGTGATACCTGCACTACATTTTTTAAACCGTGAGAGATAGGGAAAAATGAATGACACGTTACGGTGGTCTTTTTGAGAGAAACTTATAATACCATCAACTGCATGGATAGTATAACTAGGAGTAAATTATTAAAATTTGGAGACAAAAACGAAGTGTCGTTAATAATGTATTTTTGTACAACTGCCATTGAAAGTGACACTATTAATGACAGCGAACAATGTTGAAATTGATTGTGTTACAAATATTTCTTCATTGTATTGTGTTGAGATGAGAAAAATTCAGCAATTGCAAATTTTTATTATCAATATTTAACAAACATTACTTATGAACATTAATATCAATTTTAAATCTAGAACAATTACTAACATTAATGCCCTGTGACGTTAGGGAGCTTCGACACATTATTAGAATCCTCAGCACCCTCAGTACTTGTAGGAACCGGAAGTACAATATTGAATGATGATCCAAAATCTGTTGAGGTTGGGAGAATTTTTTCAGCAATGACATTTCTATATGCAATGGAATGATCAACATAGGCCTCGGCTACCGTCGTAGATTTCCATTTTTTCATATCCGTAATATTTGCTCCTGATTCTGCTAGCAATGAAGCGGAGGATCTTCGAAAACAGTGTCCTGTATATTGCTTTGGTTCTGGCATTTTGAGGAATTCAGCAACAATAGATGGGGTTTTTCCAAATGTATTAATACCAACTAGATTGGCAGTGCATTTATTATTCATGTATGGCAGGAAAAAACGACGATGTTTGAGACTACCATCTCCAACTCAATCATCTGGTAACAGTCCACAGAAGTAATTTGGCAGAATCTGAATATATTTTGGACCCATGAATTCGATTTGGTGAAAGTCTGCTCATGCGTGAATTTCTTTGTCGGAGTACATTCTCCAGTTGTGTTTTTTTCAAACTTTTTCGGTTTTTTCAATGCTTTTCATGTGTATTTGTTTGGACTTGTAGACACTCGTCTATTTATGCTTGGAGTTTCTTTGTCAGAGTATTCAGTTCTTGACTTCAACTCCACCATTTTCGACGATGTGTTCTGAAAATTGTATGGTTATGACTGTTTCATGATGGAATCAACACAGGAAATTATACCGCGCTAATGTTCTGAAATTTCAGACCCAGATGCGAATTTGTATTCCGGGAACGGCGTGGAGTGTTGGAGAATGCTTCTCCACTCGGAGTGCAGCAAACTTAATGCAGTGGTAGTAATTCATCCTTTAGATGAATTCCGCGTGTGTACCCCGTTCGCTGAATGCGCCCGGATTCTGAAGAAATTGAAATACGCCCCTCGAATAGTTTTGTAGTTCTTGGACAACAGAGGGTTTTTTTTGCTGGTATAAGGTGAGCGTCAAATGTATGGAATGAGGGATTTATTTTCCTTTTTTAAGGGTGTATCGGAAAGGGTTTGTCAGGGCAGAGTGATTTATTTTGGAATGGACATTTTCCTCTTTTCTTGCTTTTCAACCATGTTATAAGTTAAGCTTTGAGTATGGAATGAATGATTTATTTTCCACCTTCTTAGGTATGTCGAACAAAGTTCGTGAGGTCCTTGTTTAAATTTGTTTCTACCTATTACTGTCGGTGATGAGGGATACTGACAGCTACTCAAAATCGATTTAAACTTTGTCGCACTATATCTTATAAATATACCGAGTGACCCGAAGAGACCACGTCAAACGAGAAAGGAATGTAGACCAAAATGTGTTATATATTCATATGAAAGTCTCAAAATTTTCGAGATATTTGATGTTTTATGAAAATGTTTAATTTTTTCACTTTCACTATTTTCTCTCATGCCATGAGTATAATTTAAAACTTTTCGGATAAGTTTTTTTGGGTAAATATAGTTGAATGATTGCTTCAATTTGCGCACTGAAAAGGGGCACAAAATCCCATGCATGGATTATGAAAAAAAAAAATTTTAAATTCACATTTTGGAGAAAGTGTTTTTTTTATACCGGATTAGATCTGAGCTGGTGTGAAAAATAAAGCATCAGAAAAATCTTGAAAAAAGACAAAAGCAGAAAAGAACCAATTATTTAGAATGAATTAAATCATTTCGCAATCAACCACTCATTTCAGAAACGCATTTTTTACTTTATGTATAGCCTCCAACTATCTTGAAAATTATATATGAGACAACTATTTAAAACATGTTCTAAAGTCTCCTCATTTTCCCCACACTCACAACTGGGGCTCTAAACCAAATTCCATCGGAAGAGCATGCTGTTGCATCGTTCATGGCCTGTTCTAATACGATTTAGAACAGACCATATTGTCCTGGGAAGGTCAAAACCAAGAATTCTGATGGAAGGATCAGTAATAAGATCTTTATTGAAAAAAATTGCGTACATTCCATTCAGATTGCCAAATTTCTTTGTCGCTTCTATTCATATTAATTGAAAAATTTTACCAAAAAAATTTAAGAGATCTTAATCTGGGAACCTTATTATCTGGAACATAGGTGAGTATGGAAATGATATACAAAGTTCAAAGATTATACATAGAAATATTTGTAGATTATACATAGAAATATTTGTTACAGTGACACAGTTTCGTAAATCTTTTATTTTTTGTTATTGGTAGAGATGATAAAATTTGACACAGGGCTCTTTTATTATTGCCGAAAACTACGAAATATCTCAATTTGAAACCAAAGATAATGATGAGTGACCAAGAAATTCCCAAATAGTATTTTAAGCTAATTGACAATCAACAAGGCTATTGACTGTTTGACAGATAATAGATCAAAAAAGTTTTATCTGAAACAACTTGGTACGAACCGTGTAACTAGCGCCCTCTATGAGAGTTGAACATCAAAACACATTAATCAGATGTATCAGCTTCCGAAATATATTCGAATAAATTCATTACAATGTTGATAGTAGTTTCGGCAAAATCGTAAAAAATGTGTATATTTTCTTTTTCAACGCCCGGTATCTTAAATACGGATGGCGTTACAAAAATTTTTTTACTGAACAAACCCCTATTATTTTTCAGTTTTCTATCTATCCTAGAGAGGGGGTCACCTGTTTTTGAAACACCCTGTATAACATAACAATAGAGTAACATACCTTTTGAGATGAACCAACATCATTCTGCAATGCCAGTACATAGATGTCCATGAAAATCGGATGAATCTGGCAACACGCATTGTGCCAATGTCCGGTTTGGTAGGATTCCAGTATGATGCATTCCGTTTAACTATTTTCTTATGTTGGATTTTTTTTATGATATATACAATCTTATGAATTAGAGGGCTTAAATAATACAATAAATGTTGAAACAAAAAGTACCTAAGCTGAGGTGAAAAGAGAACGGGGTACCATAGCATTCTTCGTATGATACTATAGTATCATACGATACTATAGAGCCAGGGGAAAACACCTCAGCTGAAAAAGCCTGTTTCCCTGTAAAAAAAAAAATAAAATAAAATTGTTGTATCTGAATATTTTCTATTGAATGACATCACTATTATCGGAACGTCTCTTCGGAGGAAGGATATCTAAACACAAACTCCAACCTGAAAATAAAAAAAGACAGAATAGCAAGTCAGTTTATACTTCATCAAATTGATCTAAAATTTTCAACCCACTACAAAAATGAATTTGATACATTGTGTATGGCTCTAATGCCATCTTGAAATTTATAAATTGAACAATTATTAATTAGGTGTACAACTGTTTCCTCTGATTCAACTGGATTCCACTTGAAAAGCATGCTATTGGTACGACCATGACCTGTTCTTATTCGATTAAGAAGGGACCATATTCTCCTGGGAAGGTTAAAACCAGGAACTTTATTCGATGGATCAGATATAAGATCTTCATTAGATGAAGAACATTCGGATTTCCAGATTTCCTTGTAGCTGAAGTTCGAATTCAGAAAATTATTCGACCAAATAGGTTTATGGGATTTCAGTCTTGGAATTCTATTTTCTGGAACGTAAGAAAGTATCGGAAAGGTATCTGGAAATGAATTGAATTTATTCCAAGAATTCCAAGTTGCAGACTGTCTTCGAATATGGAGAGGAACTTTATTTGATAGCACTGGTAGCCATTGGATAGGTGTAGATCGGATGGTTCCAGTAATTATTCTCATTGAAAAATTGAGCTGTGCATCGATTTTCTGAACATGAACACTATTGAGCCAAACAGGGCAACAATATTCAGCGGTGGAAAAAAACCAGGGCAAGGGCTGCTGTGCGAAGAGTAGTCGGGTCAGCACCCCATGACGTACCAGCAAGTTTCTGTAGAATGTTATTTCTCCTTTTCAGCTTCATCCGTAAGTCATCCAAATGTGCTTTGTAATTCAGAGAGGAATCTAATTTAACATCTAAGTATTTGGGAGTGAAATTATGTTTCAAAGGAATGTTCCCGAAAAGGACATTTAATGTTTCTAAATTTTTGATGGTTATTTAAATGAAATAACGAAACCTCGGTTTTATTCGGATTTGGACACAAACGCCATTTGAAAAGATAATTTTTCAGAATATTCAGATCAGAAGTTGCATTTTCCTCAATACTTTGAGAATCAGAATGTCGGAAAGCGAGTGCAATATCGTCGGCGTAACTGCATGAATTGAATAGAAGGGGTGCTAAAACAGATCCTTGTGGAAGACCATTGTTCAAAGCTTTGAAGTTACTACTATTATCATCACTAAAAACACGAAATCTTCTATCCGACAACATATTCTCTAATAGACGAATCATCTTTCCACATTTAAGATGATATATTTCTATGCAGATAACCGGTTTTGTTATTTGGTCATTTTTCATTCTACTCCAATAACCTTTTCATTATTGATCTTTCATGTTTTGTTACAGTAGATTTAGAATTTGTGTCTCTGAATTTTTTAGGATTTGTGCAAGAGGATTTGATCATTTTTGCCTCAAATTTCCATTTTAACTGTTCTTAATTCGTGGAAAACGAGTTCGTACCACTCCACAAATTCACTCCCACATTTCACGATCAAACGATTCCATCAAACGGCGTGCATATTCAAAATACACCTACGCTTTGAAAATGAGCCTCATTAAAGCAGAAAGGGGCTATACTCGCGTGCGCCGTTCGTACAGCATGGCAAACAGGAAAAATCGAATTACCCCGACAGGCAATCAGCACAATTCGTTTCATGCTCTAATATTCAATTAATCAGTTGCAACGGGTAATCATCGATTGTACATGTGTAGGCTCGTTTGCATGAATATGAATGTTGGGGAAGGCCAGAACATGGCATACCAGTCATTTTAGCGCGGCTCTTTCTCCGCTTCATAATCCGATTCAGATTTTTCCAGGAAGAATCTAGAATTTCCGATAGAGAATTCTTCTGGCGAAATGCAAATTGGAGGTCGTAATGAATTCGGGTTGATGAGGTTGGAACTCGCCGGAATAAAAATGAAGCGGCGCATCCGAATATATGTAGAGGAATACGTGAAATAACTTTAGTCGTAGCTCACGTCGCTGGGTCATGGATGGCTGCTATTTTTTTTAGTGTTCGCATTATTAGCGATTCAATGTTCACTCCTCAAACACTCACCTACCGCTTCACAACATATCGTTGTTATAGGACGAATCTTTATATACATGGTGTTTCAAAAAAAGTGATCCCGTATCTAGGATATATGTACATCCACTGCAAGAGATGAATGCCATTGAATTAAAACTCTCACTTTGATCATTGTTGCCTTAAATATATGAACCATGAAAATAACTGTTGGTTGTTCAGTTGAAACGTCATCCGTATTCAATATAAGCGTTGAATAAAAATAAATTATACACTTTTATTACGATTTCGCCGTAACTATTGACAATATTGTAATGAAACTTCACACGAATATGTTTCGGAAGCCGATACATCCAATGGATTTGTTTTTATGTCTGACTCTAATAGAGGATGCTAGTTACGTGGTTCCTACCAAGTAGTATTGAACATAAATTTTTTAGTATCAGATATACACTGCGCAAAAAAATTTAAGCACATTCTGAAAATCCCGATTTTAATGAAAGTTTACTCTACATTGACTTTATAACTTATTTTTTATGTTCTCTCATGTTTTGAACGAAACAAGACACATTAAATGGAAGAAACATTCAGGATTTCACCGAATCTTATGTGAAAGACGAGAAATGAACAATTTTCAAAATACTGAAATGCTGATAAGTGATTTAATACTTGGTATTTCCACCCCTTGCGTTAATTTTAGCTCGGCAACGACGGTTCATACTCAAAATGAGTGATCTTAAAATGATCTGATCTAATCCTTCCCAGATTTCTCCGAGTTGGATTCCTAAGTCATTAAGGGTAGCTGGATGATTTTCTGAACTTCTCAGCCTTCTATTGAGGTGGTCCCAAACCTGCTCAATCGGATTGAGATCTGGACTTTTTGCTGGCCATTCCACTCGAGAAACTTCAACCTCTTCAAGGTACTCCTGAAGGATGCGCGCATGATGGGGTCTGGCATTATCGTCCGTAAAAATGAAATTTGCACGAATGTATGGGGCAAATGGAACTACATGCTCTCCAAGAATGTTCCTGATGTACTTATTAGCATTCATAGCTCCATTATCAACGACCACTAGGTCTGTGCGAGCAGTCAAAGATATTCCACTCCATACCATAATCGATCCTCCCCCGAAACCAGTAGTTCTCAGGAAATTGCACTGAGCATATCTTTCATGTGGACATCTGTATACAAGGAAACGTCGATCACAATGGTAGAGGCAGAATCCAGACTCACCTGTGAAGAGAACTCTTTCCCAATCGGCCTCTTCTCGATGGATATGCTCTCTCGCAAAATCCAAGAGCTCTGCCTCTTGCCTCGACACGAGGCCTTAAATCATATTCTCTGAGGCGATTTCTTATTGTCTGAGTGCTAATTTGCACCCCATGAGTTTGCTCAAGCTGATTTTGAAGGAGGCGAGCGATTGCAAACCGTTGTCTCAACGAAGAAACTCTCAAGTCTTGAATGGCAGTTGTTACCCTTGGTCTACCCTGTCCTGGTCTTCGGACGTTCAAACCAGTCTCCCTGAATCGCTGCAACATTCTGGACACACTCGTAGGGGAAACTCCAAACCTTTCTGCAATTCTTGTGTATGTCCATCCTTCTTCTTGCAAAACTACCGCTTGGGCACATTCCTCTTGGATCAAATTGCGTGTTTCGCGTTGCATAGCGATCGAGTGTAGAAAATCAAACGAAAGAAAAACAATTGATCACTAGAATTGATCGAGAACAACTGATTTTAGAATAGAGCCAATACATTCAAAATCTGATAATATCATCTTTTTTCATTCTTGCTGGGAAAAAACATCTGTATTGAAGAATAACGTTGAAAGTGGATAACATATGGATGCATAATTCTGATAAAAATAACTATCATTGAGAACACTTTCAGTTGTAGAATAAATTTGAGATTTCCATAATGTGCGTTATTTTTTTTGCACAGTGTATTGATCAAAATTTCGAATGAACATAACATCATGTGATTCTACACCGAAAAGGTTCTTTTGATGAAACTCAATACTGTGTACCGTTTTCAAAGTATGGATGAAAAAATTGAAACAGACCGCAAGGAAACGAATTTTTTTTTTCAATTCTTCATTCTCTCTAAGAATTTCCACATTTTATCGCAATGAAACAACCAATATCAGTCAGCGTTGAAATGGAATGGGTATAATAAATATGCTTTATGCCTATACCTGAACGAATTTATAACTCCCATTATGCCCTTTTTTCGATAACAGGCGCAGCATTGCGTGTTCGAAAACTTGCTTGGAATAAGTGGAGGGGGTCACGGTTTCTAGGAGTTTGAACATAAGAATGATTCGTTCGGATTTGTTGAAGAAGTTTGGGATTACTTCAGACCTAGTTTTGCTGTTTGAGAGGTTCAAATTTTCTCAGGGTTTCACACAGGAACTGGTATCATTCTAATTCTCTGTTCAACAACTGCATTCCGTTTTTCTCAGTTTACTCTTTTAGTTTTTCACATGAAGATTGTCTCAAACGATGCTTGAGAGTGTCTTGAGGGCGATACAAGTTTTCATTCTGATGAATTTTGTGCCTTCTCATGAAAAAATTCGTTGAAGATTGCGACAAATATCCTAGGGAAAAATTACATGGACAATACGCAAATTAATGCTACACAGAAAACTGCGTTTTCAGCTGGGCCAATATCACTACTTGCCCAAATTGTGTTATTGATATTCATAAATAATTTTCCATTCACGTGTTGAGGTTACTTCATTAATAAATTTTTATCTTCATAATATCATGTAGTACATCAAATTCTGAGACAGATAGAAAACTGAAATATAATTGAGATTTGTTTTATTTTTATTCATTTATTTGCCCAATTTCAACAATTTTTCATAAATTTTCCAAAATCTACAAGGTCAAGTACCTGCATGTGCCCATGAATAACTATATTCATAATATAATTGTATCCATTTCACAGACAGACACACAACATATATGCACCATTTTACATCTTACAATAAATAATAATAATAATAATAAAATACACAAAATAATAAACATAGAATGATCCAACAATCCACCCATAACAGTATTCTCCGTCTGTGATCTTAAATTGATAACAAACTTTGATGCTTAAATATACATATATTTTGGTATATTTCTGCAGTTCTCATAGAAGTTTCAGATATCTCTAGATTCATCACATGGAAATGATTACTTGCTCCAAGACTGAACATTCTCTGTGGTTGATTTGTTATATTCTCATGTGCATTTCATTATCTTAATCTATTAATCTCATTTCTCAACTATTCACTTCACATAACACTTGCTAATTATTGTTCCTCAAACGCAAAGGTGAATCATGGAATCAGTCTTCTCTCTCAATAAAACCAAGTGAACTTCTCTGAAGTATTTGAACGATCAAGTAACTCAAACATTGAACCTGATCGAGAGTCTCAGTCAATTTGAGTGGTCTCCTCAAATATTGATAAAACCATTCAGCTGGTATGATCTCCTCATTATACATAATAAATTCGCAATTTCACTCATCTGAGGCACTTAGCTAGTAAGATCTCAAGCCTTCTGTCTTCTCGAAACCAACGGGTTGGTGGTTTTAATTCATATAAAGAACTCTCATGTTCTAATCCTCATAATTGTCAATTGAAGCCTGTATTTTTCGGATGAACAATAACCCTGCTTACTAAAAGCAGTTCGTCACTGTAAATGTCGTCTCAATTGATTAATTAGCATTCTCTTTATAGACTTACGTTAAAGATCATAAATATTGATTTCTTAATCATGATATTCTCAAATTTGTATTAATCTCAATGAAGAACAGACATAGACTACTAAGCTCTCAATACACGTATCTCCTCTAAGGCCTGATCTCACTTTTATTACAACTCAGCCTACTCTAACAATTCATCATTCAACCTCCTGTTTTTCTGATGAAATAAAGAGGCTCTCGCAATCAATTTCATTTGCATTATCACTGTAAACGCTGTGTTTAATTTTGAATTGATGGAACTATCTCAAAGTCTTAGGGTCGGTTTCATAAAACTTTAATTGTGCGATTAAAAAACCTTACGTAAATTCGAACCAATCGAATCACTCGTTTTGACATTTCAACGAATCACGGTAGCTCCAATTAATTTAACGGTACAAACAAAGTTTTATGAAACCGACCCTAAGTCTGACTTCATCTGACCTCTCATTTTGAACATTTCTAGATTACCTCTGTTTTTAGTTGAATAATTCACTCTGAGCTTATAGATGACTTTATTATCTGTATTTTTTACTGTATTAACTGCGGGTGACTTATTCATTTCATGATTGTGAATGATGTCAATAAATGTTTTTATACTACCATCTCCAACTCAAATAGGGAAAAACCCGGATAGATGCCCCTGTTGGATAGATGCCCCATTTTCAAAATACCTAACTTCCCAAACTCTCCACTAGGAATTAATAGTGTAAGAATGAGCCACTGTCACCCTTAACCTTAGTTGGTAACGAAATATGGTACAGTGAGGACGCGTTTTGCAAGTGTATGTGATTATCTCCGCAACGAACTTCGAAAACATGTAAAAGTTTCAAAGACTAGTATTTGCCGTTGTAGAACTTTTGAAGTAGTTATAAATTGGATTATATTTTTTATTATATCAATAAACTGGTTCATAAAGTGTGCATCTAAGTATGACCAGTTGTTTTCTTGTTTTTAATTTGTGAAAAAAAAAGCATGGGAATCTATCCGTACCAAAAAGGATAGTTGCCTTGATTTTTCGGGGTATAGAAGCCCTTAGGGCCATATATATCTCTATACAACCCATACCCTTGTATAGTCTGAGTATTAATTCTTTTAAATATTTTTAGTCTTCTGTATATAGTTTGTGTACCGATCTAAACACTATACCGATTGTAGAAAAACCATGCCGCGGAAGTATGAGAGGAAAGAAGGAGTACAAGGTCAAGTTTGCTCTTGGACCAAAGAACAACTCGAAGCAGCATCCGATGAGACAGAACATTACGAAGGCGTTATGCCACTGAAATATGAAAATATGAATGAAAATACAAAGTCTCAATCAGACTGGATTCAGTGTATAAGGTATCAGAACTGGCTTCATGAAACCTGTACACTTTTTCGGAACTACTGCTCAAGATGTGGAAAACTTAAAGCACTAAAGGACTGATCTCCTCTTCGTTGTGTTGTTTTGTTTTAAAAAGAGTGTTTCTATTTCTGTTGAAACCTATTAGGTATTCAATATTTTATAACAACAATGAAAAATTCGTATACCTATTTGTTGATACCTACCGGATATTTTATGATATGAAGAATTTAGATTTTGGTTTAATAAATGCTTTCGAAATCTCATTAAGTAGGCTGATTTGAGTTATATTACGATTATAACAGACATAACGTTAGGAGATTTCATTGAATTTGGCTTTGTTATTGGATCACACAATATGAAGGCAACTATACATACCTGTAGGCATCTATCCCCAGAAATAATGTTCCACAGAAATCAAAATTCTGTGAAATCTGCTCATGCTAGGATAGAAAAAACCCACAGTATTCCAACTCAAATAACAAGGCTAGCTACTTTCATGAAAATTATTCAGATAAAATTGATATTTTCGAAAATATGAGGCAATTTCAAAAGTGGGGCATCTATCCGGGTTTTACCCTATCTGGATACAATCGTAATAGTATATTCTGAAACAAGTTGCAGAATGAGCTGCTATTCCAACACGAATGCGAAGTTCGAAAACGAGCGACGAAGGAGCGAGTTTTCGATAGCATGAGTGTTGGAATTGCCTTCTGCAACGAGTATTAGACGGTATTTTCTCTATTTCAGTCAATTTTACTGAAATACTCTCGAAATTGAAATAAAAATTCAGATTAGTGACTTTTGTTTTGTATCTTGGCAGTTGGTGTGACATACGAAATTCGACAGATCACGGAATTTGAATTGATTTGATTCGAAACTTGATTCGTTCGGAGGTCAATACTGACAACTACAAAACGAAATATATAACTGAAAACAATGCTGTAATGAGTTTCATTACAGCACTACTTTTAGTACTGTAATCTATATGTATTCTTATGAAAAAGAGAGCTAAAATAATACAATAAATGTTGAAACAAAAAGTACCTAAGCTGAGGTAAAAAAAGAACGGGGTATCATAACATTCTTTGTATGATACTATAGAATCATACGATACTATCATCACTAGTATCATACGAATTTATACAGCCAGGGGAAAAAACCTCAGCCGAAAAAACCTGCCTCCCCGTAAACAAAATAACAAAATATCAAATATCAGGAAAATCTTGAAAGACATCAGTGTGATCATCTTCATGTTATCCGTCGATGGGCTCGGATACACAGATTCTTCCCAGAACGACTCGTAATTCTTAATCTGAAATGAAAAAAGACAAAAGCAAAAAAGAAACCGATTATTCAGAATAAATCGAATGCATTTTGGAAATGCATTTGCTACTTTAAAAAAACATCAACATTAAGATTTCTTGGCCAAATAATGTTCGGTGGGGTATGAATATTTATGACAGAAATGTCACAAAATTTGAAAGAAATGATAAAAAAACTCCATCAATTTCCCCTTTCCTAATCTGTTGAAAGTTACGAAACTGACAATTTTTCAAAATAACAAGCTAAACTTGTAAAAAATCAATTAATACATAACTTTCAACTGTCCTCTTTCACGAGGATTTTTTTTTCTGTTGCCGTGTGGGTTTTCTTGCAGAAGAATCTCTTTGATACCATGTTCATCAGCTAATTTGGAGACGTAATCACACTTTCCTTTGGAAAGTCCTGTACTGTAATGAACCCATTACGATACTGAAATAGAGAAACAGTATTTTACAAAATCAGAACACCCTCGAAGTGTCTCTGTTCCTAGATTCTAAGAGGTATTGTCTACAGGTGAAATGAATTAAAAAAATTGGTTGTTCGTCGAAAAAACCTGTTTTTACTCTTCGAATCATAAAATGCAGGGGCGGAGGAAGCAAGAGAGCGAAGGGGCGTCAGTCCGTACGTCACGACAGGGGCCCATTAGACCGTAAGAATTCCCGCAGGAATCGTCCGGAATTCCGAAACAATTGAACATTTCTGCGGCCCAAACTTCGGCTAATCGCCCGGCCAACTCTTCTGCCGAATTCAAAATCGCAATTATCATTCATTATCGCGTCTGACACGTGCTAATTACGCCGCAGAACTTCCGGACGTCTGTCGTCGACTGGTCCTGCGAGTCCGGATCGTCGATACTGGAAGAATCCGGGCCGGTATCGAAAATTCGCAGGGGTAGTTTCGGGATAATCGGGGATGTGGCGAAGTTCGGCGGAGTTTGATTAATGGGCGACTCGTCAGGGGGGAATATGCGGCCCCTCTGGACGTTTTCTGGTTCGGATTCGGCCGGGGAGTTCTGGGAAAGTTTGTTCGTTGAAATCTGTCGGGGTAGGAACGAGGTGTTTTCGAAAGTTGTGCATTTTCTTTTGACAGGTGATCGAAATCGTCAAAATTCGAATAAAATCAATTTCAAAACGAACAAAGATTGAATGAAAAGTGAAAGAATAGTTGCGTTTTCACCACACAAAAATCAGTGCACAGGGACTCCTGATGAACTGCATACGGTGGGCAAAATTTGTGATACCTGAACTACCTTTTAGGTTGTTATATTCTCATGTGCATCTCATTATCCTAATGTATTTATCTCATTTCTCAACTATTCACTTCTCATAACACTTGCTAATTATTGTTCTCGGATGAATGAATATCCTCAAACGCAAATTTGAATCATGGAATCAGTCTTCTCCCTCAATAAAACCAAGTGAACTTCTCTGAAGTATTTGAACGATCAAGTAGTTTGAACATTGAACCTGATTGACAGTCTCAGTCCCTGCTTCACCTTGAGCGGTCCCCTCAAATATTGATAAAACCATTCAACTAGTATGATTTTCTCATTATACATAAGAAATTCTCAATTTCATTAATCTGAAACATTTAGCAAGTAAGATCTCAAGCCTTCTGCTTCCAACGAATCAACGGGTTAGTGATTGTAATTCATACAAGGTTAACTCATATTATAATCCTCATATTTGTCAATTGTAGCCTCTTATTTTTCTGATGAATACTAACCCTGCTTACTAAAACAGTTTGTCATCTCAATTGATTAATTAGCCTTCTCTGTACAGACCAACGTTATAGATCATAAATATTGATTTCTTCATCATGATATTCTCACATTTGTAATAATCTCAATGAAGAACAGAATTAGACTACTAAGTTTTCAATACACTTATCTCCTCTAAGGCCTGATCTCACTTTTATTACAACTCAGCCTACTCTAACAATTCATTATTCAACCTTCTATTTTTCTGATGAAATAAAGAGGCTCTCGCAATCGATTTCAATTACTTCATCTCTGTACACTCTGTTTTTGATTTCGAATTAATAGAACTATCTCAAAGTCTAAGTCTGACTTCATCAGTAAATTATCATCCACAATATTCCTTCTAAGTAGACTCAAGAAAATTACAGAAGAAAAAGTCCTGATTAAAACTTATCATGCACTATTCCATAGTAGTATAACATATGCAATCCTCATTTGGGGTGATTCTCCGGAAGCAAAGTTTGTTTTTCTGAAGCAGAAAAGGGCAATAAGAATACTAGCGGGAATAAACAAGAGAACCTCCTGCAAGGAATACTTTAGAAAATATCGCATACTCACTTTCTATTCACAGCTTATTTTAACATCATTACTTCACATTCATGAAAACAAAATGAAGTACCCTTTGAGTGGCGATTTCCATCAGTACGCCACACGTAATAGAGGTGATATATGTGTGCCGTATCATAGAGTCAGACATGCCCAAAAAGCCACAAATTACTTGGCAATAAAATTATACAATCATCTTCCAGTAAAATTAAAATCTTCAACAAATTTTAAAAATCTGCTAAGAAATTTCTTGATAGATAAGGCTTATTACACTACCGAGGAGTTTTTGTCCGAAAATTTCGAGGAAGATTTATTTTTCAGATGTGTTAATCTTATCTGATTTTGGGTTTTTTTTTACATTTCTTCACTTGTTTTGACTTTGAATTGTTACCTTTTTGTTGTAACTATTTGCCAATAAATTTGAATTTGAATCTGACCTTTCATTTTGAACATCTCCAGATTACCTCTGTTTTTAGTTGAATAATTCACTCTGAGTTTATAGATGACTTTAATATCTGTATTTTTTACTGTATTAAGTTCATGCGGGTGACTTATTCATTTTATGATTGTGAATAATGTCAATAAATGTTTTGACACTACTATCTCTGACTCAATTATCTGGATAAAGTCCTAAACAGTATTTTACAAAACCTGAACAACCCCGATTTTGAACAACCTGAACTAGAACTTTTCAACCGTGGGAGATAGAGGAAAATTAATGACTCCCTACGGTGGACTTTTTTAGAGAAACTGATAATGCCATCAACTGCATGCCTCTATCTTTTTTTGTTCACGAGTTATAGGAAAAAATTGAAAGTTGGGCGATTTCAACTTTGGCCATTATCTTCATTTCTGTTTGTGCTAGGCACAGCTCACTAAATCTAATAGGCCGGAAGGTTAGACGTTGCCGTTGTTACCAGCAGAGTGTCTCGTGGCACGCGTTGATATAGACAGTATACGAATTTATTTCAATTCACAATGAAATGAAGAACTGTAGGCAGGAAAACAAAACAGCATCCCGTTTATCTGCGAATAATTTCTTAATATTTTATCGCAAATAATCCAGAATTCACCACGAGGAGGTAGCTGTTGTATTGAGTTCCATAAGATTACAATAAAAATGAAAATTATCTTACTTTCTGAAGCGAATAAAGTAGGAGAATGAACATCTAAAGAAAAAAAAAAGTTTATTTCGTTGTCGAAAACGTTAACATCCTGACTGCTGATCTTTAAACTTGATATAATAATAATAATAATAATAATAATAATAATAATATTATTATTTATATATAAATCCTATAAAACAGAAATTTAACAAGAATGAACTCTGAATGAATAAAAACTTCAAATTCGAACCTGAAAGTTGTGTTTTTCTAATAGAAACAATAGTTTGAAATCGCTCAGAAAGAATCGCCATTTTTTCCCGTTTCAGAAATATTTCATACATCATTCATCGCCCTCAGATTCATTCAGATCATGAAGAATATAGTTAGTATGTGAAATTTGAATTATTGAGTATTAAGGAGGCTGAATCGCAAAATAATATGTCTCTACGCATGGTTTCATTATTATTTTGCGATTTAATACTTGATTCAATTTTCCGTGGTTTGATCTCTGTTCAGATCAAATCACGGAGAATTCAATCAAGTATTCAATCGCGAAATGATAATGATACCATGCGTTGAGACTATTATTCTATGATTCAGCCTACTTAATAATAATAATAATAATAATAATAATAATAATAATAATAATAATAATAATAATAATAATTATCAGCTGAAACAAGTTTCCGTTCATCCTCTGATAATCTCGGCAAATGGACTCGTTGAACTGAATCTGAAAAAAGAACTGACAAAAATAGGATTGAATGAAGTAGAGAAGACCATACTTACGGCACAGAAGGCTGCAATCCTGGGAACGTGTAGAACTGTCCGGCGTGTGTTAACGAACGATTGAGCTGTTGATTCATGCGAATCCCAGCTTAGTTGGAAACCACCCCACGAAAGTGTGATTAAAAAAAAAAAAAAAAAAAAAAAAAAAAAAAAAAAAAAAAAATAATAATATTTATTTCGAAAATCATACATTAATACTAAATAATCCAAATTTCACATAGAAACTATATTTTTCATGATATCTGAATGAATCTGAGGGCGATGTATGATATATGATATATTTCTGAAACGGAAAAAAAATGGCGATTCTTTCTAAGGCAATGCAAGCTATTTTTCCATAAAAAAACACAACTGTATGTTAAAGCTTAGCAAGGAAACGTCTTGGGAAAAAACAAACTACTTCACTGGATTTCTATGAAAAAAGTGCCTGCATAATATTTTTATTTCAAGATCCTAGCACAAACAGAAACGGAGATAATGGCCAAAGTTGAAATCGTCCAAATTTCAATTTTGGCCTTTAACTCGAAAACAAAAGAAGATACAGTAATGCAGTTGATGAAATTATTATTATCTCCAGAAAAGACCACGATAACGCGTCATTCATTTTCCTCTATCTCTCACGGTTAAAAGTTGTAGTTCAAGTATCACCAATTTCGGCCACTTGTACACTAAATTTTCATCATCTTATCTATACATTTATCGTGTTAATTATTCACACTGCTCTTGCACAAAACTCCCTATTTTTGTTGTTGAAGAAGAATGCATACAAGAAGAATTCTCTTCTTGTATGAATATCACCAATAACAATAGTTGCCAATCATCCAATCAGCACCCCTACATGTTTAGACTGGAAAATCATGGGACCGTTTGTTGAAATCTCGATTCTTAAATCAACAGCTTTCGCTTTATATTCCGAATGAAAGCAATCGATGTCCAATTCGCCCTCAGAAGAATTCTTGAATGGAATTTTCTCGATGTTGGATTAGCAGACCTTTGAATTCAATTTGGAAATGTAACAGAAAATCGAAAGGTCATTTACATGGTCCGTTGAAGGCGTCTATAGATCAATGTCGAAGGGTAACTTCTGGAGCGAGATTGCATGTTATTCAAATAAAATGACCGTCACAAATAAAGTATCCAGCTCATGGAAAAAAATCCAGTCAGCACACGATGAGTTTTTTCAAATTTTTTCAGTTTTTACTGCCCATAGATTTTTTTCGTTTATCGATTGATGGCATTTACTTTTATTAAATTTACGTCAGAAATTGTTTGAAACTAATGATATTATTCTGTCTCTATTATTTGAAGAGTTTTTGTTCATTCTTCAAGGTAAAATCATTAT
Organism: Hippodamia convergens; assembly: GCA_038502775.1. Lineage (NCBI taxonomy): Eukaryota > Metazoa > Arthropoda > Insecta > Coleoptera > Coccinellidae > Hippodamia > Hippodamia convergens. Next base: position 82,952,645 of record CM076608.1, on the reverse strand, counting down.
ATTCAATATAATATCAGTCACCATTTTCATTAAAAAATTATGAGTATTGAATTTAAAATTCCTTTGCCATACCCACCTATATTCCAGATAATAAGGTCCCCAGATTGAAGTCGCGTAAACCTTTTCAGTCAATTTTTCTGATTGATATGAATAGAACCGACAAAGAAATTTGGTAATCTGAATGGAATGTATCCAATTTTTTCAATAAAGATCTTATTTCTGATCCTTCCATCGGAGTTCCTAGTTTTGACTTTCTCAGGAGAATATGGTCTATTCTAAATCGTATTAGAACAGGCCATGGACGATGCAACAGCATGCTCTTCCGATGGAATTAGGTTGAGAGCCCTAGTTGTAAGTGTGGGGAAAATGAGGAGACTATAGAACATCTTATAAATAGTTGTCCCATTTATAAATTTCAAGATGGTTTTGAGGCTATACACAAAGTAAGAAATGCTTTTCTGAAATGGGTGGTTAATTTCAAAATAATTTAATTCATTCTTAATAGTTGGTTTCATTTCTGCTTTTGTCTTTTTTCATTTCAGATTAAGAATTGCGAGTCGTTTTTGTGAAGAATCTGTTCATCTGAGCCCATCGACGGATAACATGAAGCTGTTCTCTCATATCGCACTGATGTTTCGCAAGATTTTCCTAATATTTAATATTTTAAGTAATTTTTTTTCATAGGAGCAAATTAAATGGACTATTCTGAATAATAGGTTGAAAAACATATAACTGGAATCAGGTGTAATGTTTTCGAAAAGTATTGGTATGTAAACCAACATAATCAACAAATGATAACAGGAAAAAGACAAAAAGAAAATGACATGATAATCACAGACATAACTGAACCTACTTCACCCTGAAGAGAAAACAAGATGAAGGAAAGTTATATAAAAGGGAAATTACATTATTTGTCACCTTGAGAAACAACCGAACATTTATTCCAAGAAATTGCGACCAGATTAATGAAAAATTAAGAACAAAATTTATGCTAGAGATTCAGCATAAGAATATAGTTGAAAGCGAATTATGTTATATTTCTACTTCCAACTCTTGATGAATTTTCACTTCAGAAAGCGAGCCTCATTAAAATTCTCTGAGTCGATAAAACCAACCCTATTGTTCATTCTCTACGCCGATAGCCCCCCACATATTTATCGCATATTTCAAACGGGAATATCGCAGAAACTATTCTGAATAACGATGTTTTACTTATCGGCGATCGTATGCTTGCACAATTTGAACCATATCGCACCTTTCCCTGCCTTGAACGCATATTGATTTTCGTCGTCAATAATGTGGGGCTCTGATTTATTTTTCATGGCCGTGATTCTCTCCGGTCGATGTTGAATGTAAACCCGAATTTGAAATCGTATCTCTGCCGAGAAACCGACTACAAATTTGGGATTTCGATTGTCCTTTCCATGGGTTCATCCGTTTCAGATTTTGCCGGTTTATTTATTCATCCAACACATGACAGTTACGACTATCGTTAATAACAGAGCTATGCCAAAGCACTGTGCTTGGTGCTTGTGAAAGCGCTCGAAGAACTTTGGTGCTCTGAAGCACTGTGCTCCCAAGCTCTTTTTGAAAGCAGTGCTTGGTGCTGAGTAATTGAAACACTTCATCAAAAGACTCAGTACTTAGTATTCCCCTAAGTGCTCCCGAGCAATCCTGAGAATTACTAAGCACTAAGCCCTTGTCTAATCGTGTCATAACACGCAAACATGCGATTGATGCCGACGCCTTGACACCTAATATCTAAATTTGATATTCAGTAGGGTGATAAACATAACACGTTTGTATGTGACGTTAGTGCGCAGTTGCAAGAAGAAGATCTGTCTTCAATTATCAATACAGGTTGGTTCACTATGAAGTCCCGTAATTGCAAAGCTTCATGAATTTTAGCATGAGAGTTAAAAAATGGTAAAACCTTTTGCATGATACTATTTTCATTCTCAAGTCTTCACTGAGATGAAAGTTGAGGCTCAACTTTTGAGAAATTGCTGAGAAAAGTAAAATTTTCGACCAAATAATGTTTTTTCATATGTGGAAGAACAGTTGACAACTAGATTACAATTTTTTCTATAGAATAAACTATTCAGATGAATGGTCCCAGATATTTTGATGGATATGATTGCTCCTGAAAGGGATAATCAATTTTAAAATGACCATCAACCTCACATAAGAAAATCTTCTTTCTGAGGTTTTTACGTAATTGGAAGCTGATCTCTCAGAATCCAAACATTCGACAGAAAATTTTTCTCCTCTGTCAAATTTGACATTCCAACAATGTTCCGACTATTTTTTTGGTGTTGTTTCACTCAATGAGCATACAATTAGGTGATAATTTTGAACCAGTGCAAATTATCGATAATTTGCTGCAAATTAGTTATAATTTGCACTGGTACAAAATTATCAGGTACTTCAAAATAGATGCAGACATAATTAAAAACGTTCACTTTTCATTGAAGTAACATGGTGACTCTCACACGAAGTTATTGAAATTTTTGCAATTAGTAATGCAATTATTAAAATTTAAGACTGAACCAGTCGAAGTTTGTTGTTGGTCAGAAACAACGTTACTTGAAGCAGAAGTTGAAACTGAAGAAACACTGAACTGGTTGCTGTGACTGTTTCACATTTTCTTCATCATTTCCTCGTGGAACTCTTTATCGAGTTGTGAATAAGGATTTATTGAACTGACATTTCCATGTCCCGTTATTTTCGTTAGCTGATTTCGTTTACTCCAACCTTGGCTAGATGGCTTACGGCAGTTGCTCGGTGAGAATGGTTTGTAAATTTGAACTTTTCGCTATCGAAAACTGCTTTTTCGACAGATAGCTTTGTCCATTTTGCGATCTCGTTTCTGCCAACTGGGATTTCTTGAACCATATACCATTATTTTGCCATTCTGGATTTGGTGTAAGAAACAGACGGTTCCTCTTCACGTTAGATCCTCGTTTTGACAAAAGTTTTTTGTATAATCTTTAAGAAAAAAGCCTTGTTCAAAAAATTCAAATTTGACATACCTAACTGGGTAGATGTCTTCATTAGTAGTGTTCCTGATTAACCACTTACTGTCTGTCAATCTGCAGCTTCCTCCTTGGCAGGTTTTTGAAAACACTGTATCATATTCAATTTTATTTGTTCCATCATTTAACTTTTTTTCTTGAAAGAAATTCATCAAACAGTTGGCTGCCTCACCTCCTCGAAACGCTAGCCCATTAAATATGAGATGAAAAAATTTTTTCAGAAGACCCTCCGGCTAGTTTTCGTCATAAAGCTTCAAAATTTGCTGCAATTTTTAGTGAGTAAAAGCCGATGAGCTTTTTTCTTCTCTTTTCCGGGTTCATTTGTAACATTTTTCGCGCAGCATCTCGTGCACCTCTAGCAGATTTAAATCTTACATCATTAAATGTATCTATTGTAATGTCGAAATATTTGTAGTATTTTTTCTGAACAAGTTTTGTAATCACGTTTAACATTGTTTTCATCACATATTCTTCATAAAGGAATCCATTCTTCTTGCGCATATTGCTTGCCCAGTCCTTTAGAATGAAGGCAATTTTTTCTACCGATGTTCCTCGTTCTAATGAGTGATTTTTTCGGCACAAAACTCTTGAAATTGTCTCCATACTGATGTTTTTTACTTTTTTGTATTCGTTGGCCTAAGATTGTCTATATTCTTTTCAATATCCTCAGCAGAAGCGTTTCCAAATCGCGATATTGCACATAGAAAATTTGACAATGTGATATCAACTGACAGTGACACAAAACGATTTGATTGATTCATAAAATTTTCCTATGAAATTTAACTCCTGCAATGAGAATGAATCGATAATTTCTTGACAAATCTGCTCCCGAGAAAGTTAAACTGAAAAAGTCATTAGAGCGCAGTAGTGCTCTATTTCAACTCAATTCGCATTCGATTATCTTTCTCAAAATTTATCGATAATTTTCATTGCACTTGTTAAATAACTACTGAACATTCTCGACCCTAAGATCATTATCGAAAATAATTTTTCAATCATATCTCACTATATAAAACTAAGTCGGCCATTTTGTTGGTTACACCATTTATAACTTAAGATTGGATGAACTGTATGTTATGAAAGATTTTTTTGGATTCTTCTACGACGGGGTTAACATAAAATATATTGAAACCTTGAAAAATATGATGAAATGGAAAAAAAAATAGGAAATAATTTTTCATCTTGCGAATAACGCCAGTAGGTGTCGCTACGGTTAATAGCGTTTTCGTGAAAGTATTATATTCGATATTAGTTCGGTGAACAACATTTTCTGATAATATTCACGCATCTGAGTCCATGTGTTATTACACCTATCTTTCTTCCGTACACTACGGAAAATTATATGACGAAATGTTTTGAACAAATCTCCATTCTACTATTATATATGTAAACAATTACTATGTATTTTGGGTAGCATAAACGGACGTTTTGTGGGCGCATTGATTCTTTTGTCTGGTGACTTCCGGCAACCATTACCGGTAATTCCAAAATCGACGGCTGCTGATGATATAAATGCTTACCTAAAATCATCAACTTCGAATTTGGCTTGGTAATAAAGCTCTCAATTCAGTTGATTGTGGTTGGAATAGCACCAATAGATATTTTCAGCCCACAAAAATTTAAAAAACACCTGCACCACGAAAATTGTTGAAAATGATTTTTTGTTACTGCAGAAAAGATGCAATGCGTCATGCACCTGCAGAAAACTGAGTCTTTTTTGTAACGCTGTGGGGAATGTGCAGGTGTTAACTGCGAAAACAGTTGTCAAATCTTTGGCAAAGATGAAGAAATAATTGACAGTGGCGACAGCCAATCAGAATAATTTTTTGACACAAAAAGTATTAATTTCACGTGACTAAAGTAATGAATAAATGAAATGTTTGAATGATATTTTCATTTTGTTTTTTTGAACAGATAGGGGTTGCTTTCAGGAGTTGAAAAATGAAAATAACTAAAACTAACATTGATCCAAAACACTGTTATAAAATTGATTGAAATTAATTAATTATATTAATAGAGACCTATTTTTACACATTTCTTGGGGGTGGTTCATACGATCTTGAAGTATATGAAGACCTTCATTAAACTTCATGAAACGCTAGTGAGGCCCAAAAATTTCTTTGATTCACGTTGGAACAAGTTTCTTTTGATTTCGGATAAAGGGGTTGTATTCACCCCTTAAAAATAATAAGGATAATCGTCATAGGGTAGGAGTAGGAGACAAGTATAGCTCATATCCAAAATTTTCCAGGACTAATTGTAGAGGACAATTTTATCTCCACTTTCGAGGTTTTACACCCTAATAATTTATTATAATATTAAAGTTGCTTTTTAATGTATCGATAGAGGCATTAAGAAGTCTGCCAGGTCAGCTAGTTTATAATAAAAAACATACGATAAGATTCACAACGGAATTAGAAAAAAATTATGTACTTTCTTTCTTAGATGTTTCAATAAAAAAGATGAAGTCACCTCTTTTGAAACACCCTGTGTTCATTCTTAAATGGGACCAATGCATAAACCAACCAAACATCTCCATCAAACCCAAGAACTAATCAAGGTTGCAGGTGCATTCAATAACCCTCAACTGCACCCCATCCAAACTTCTCCAGAAGAAGGTGATTGTACCTCGATTAATTCTCAAATTCAACCGACTCAGAAGCGCGGAACTTTCGTGAACTTCCCCCAACCCCCGGATCATTATCGAAAATAATTAACCCGGAACAAAACCGCAGCTTCAGTCATAAGTCCGCGTTACTGGCGGGGTCAATGCTGAAATAGAGTCCTTTTTGTTTCGGCTCGGGACCTATCCCATCTTCCTGTCGCTCTGCCAGGACTTATCGCCGACCCTGAGGCCATTGTTCCCCAGGCCATGTAAATTCAGTGTAATAGTTTCCGCCCTTGGTCGGCGGAAGTAGACTTTTGGTCCGAGTTTTAATTTCATCCGCCAGTAAACCGCTGAAGTTCCGGACCAGATGGAAAACGTCGTGCAGTTTTTGTTCTAATTAGTTTCATCCAGGGGATTTCATATGCTGTCTTGCACTCTCATTGTTGCTCCTGGTTGGACGTTCGGTGACCTTCTCGAAGATGAAAGTGGTTTTTGTTTTTGCGTTTTCTTTATTAGACGGCTTGGAGGATTGAAGTCACAAAGAAATATTTATTTCCTGAAAAATAATGTTGCATTGTCAAGCTCTCACGTAGTGAGACAACTGTGAATATGAGAATGAGGTGTTCAAAATCGAGGTTGTTCTGATTTTGTGATTTATAATGAGGAGATCATACCAGTTGAATGGTTTTACCAATATTAGAGGAGACCGCTCAAGGTGAAGCAGGTTATCATCAGGTTCAATGTCTAAACTACTTGATCGTTTAAATACTTCAGAGAAGTTCACTTGGTTTTATTGAGACAGAAGACTGATTCCATGATTCACCTTTGCGTTTGAGGATTATTCATTCATCTGAAACTCAAGAACAATAATTAACAAGTGTTATGAGAAGTGAATAGTTGAGGAATGAGATGAACTGATTAACAGAATGAGATGCACATGAGAATATGATAAATCACTATTTATTACCAGAGAAACACGATAATGTTCATTCTTGGAGCAAGTAATCATTTCCATGTGGAGAGTTTGGAGGTATCTGAAAAATCTATGAGAACTGCAAAAATATAACGAAATATATATCTTAGAGGATTCAAATAATTTAGTTTAATGCAATAGAGATTTTATCTGAATAAAGCGAGAAAAGATTACCATTATTTTTATAGATTTTCATGATCTCAAACGTGAACAAATTTTCAAAAATTAATAATTCTGAGAAATCACGTACCTTATGATGACTCACTTCAAGAAATGATCGAGATGAACAGTGATTATGCGAGGTGACTTTTTGAAAATTTTAATTTACAAAATTAGAACAAGTGGAGGTCTATTCACAAACAGAGCTGGATTACAAAAAAGGACGATTAATTGATTCAATTAATGAATATGAGTTAATCTGTCAGCTGATAAATACATAGAGGAAAGTTAATTTGACGCTGTACTTGCTGGAGTGAACGTGGCGCTGCAAGACCTAACCATAGGCGAAGATCTAGATGGAGTCTGAGGGGTCCAACGCTCAATTTTCAACATTAGGCAAAATAACAAAGGAAATTGTTGTTGAATTGAGCCATAAGATGATACGAAGAATTGATCGAGGCTAAGGGTCGTTTTTCCGTATCACCGTAGGAATAACATGGATGCTTCGCTACTACGCGACGTATGTACAGGGTGATTCACTTATCTTGGTAACCCCAATTTTCTCGAAAACCTCCGAATATTTTTTCATTCTGTGACCTAACGCTCATGGATTACTTTCTGAAGGGTACCCTGAAAAATATGGTATACCAAACTGATTCTAATAACTCAGACCATTTGAAAATAAAGATAAGAAACGCACTTGCCCAAGTAGACCCTTATATTTTGACCAAAGTAACTTATGATGAAATAGAGGAATGATACAACTTATGTATGGATCATAATGGCCGGTATATAGAACATATGATTCGAAATGTTTCGTTTGTTATTAAAAAAATGTTTATTGTTATAAGATATGATATTTGATGAACATAATAATAGAGAAATAGTTTGTTACAAAGATTCCGTCATTTTAGGAGACAAAATCATGTCTAGGTCATCTAGGCATCATGATCCATACACAAGGTAAATCATTTCCCTATTTCATTATAAGGTACTTTGGTCAAAATATAAGGGTCCATTTATTTTCGAATTCTTGATCTCAATATCTCTTCACAATGTCAGCGTTGTGACATGGGAACCCATCTTGCTATATCCACATATTTGATCTTATTTGAAGAGGCAGATTGTTTAGGAAACTAGCCTTCTTGAATTCAAGGTAAAAATCATATCTATATCTGCAAATAAAGGCATACTACCACAATACAGAAAGAAATAAATGGAAAAGAATTAATATAAAACGGGCTGCAGATCTCTGTCGGTTAGGAATGGATAAAAATTGTATTCGAAAAAGAAATTCTGAATGAAATAATCTGTCGAATGACATGAGGTATGTCCCTGGAGAAAAAATTTCTGATAGCGCCGCGATGCCTGGCGTCTTCATTTATTCAGCAGATTTTTATGCGCATCTCAAGTCCACATTGACTTGTTCAAAAGTTCATTCACAAAACGAAAAAATATTCTGACGTTTTCGAGAAAATTGGGGTTACCAAGATAACTTAGACTTAAATATAAATAAATGTCAGGTAATGTCTTATACTCGTAAAAAAAAATGTTATTATGTATCCGTATAATATTGGTGGAAAAGAGCTGGCACGTGCTACACAGATTAGAGATTTAGGTGTAATATTTGATGAAAAATGTTCTTTTGTACCTCACATTGAAAATCTGATATCGTCAGCATTCAGAGTATACGGTTTTATAGTTCGTAACAGTGTGTATTTCGCAAGCACTAAAACTCTTCTATCCCTTTTCAATTCGTTGATAAGAAGTAGACTCGAGTACGCCAGCCTTATTTGGCGACCTATATACCGGTGTCATGGGGATCAGTTGGAGAACGTTCAGCGTAAATTCTGTAAATTTCTAGTTTGGAGAGAAGACTCTGTATATCCTCCAATAGGGTGTAATCACAGACGTCTACTGGAAAGGTTCAATGGACAAACATTGGAGAACAGGAGGGCTGTATTAGCCCTTAAAACTATTTACAATTTGCTGAATAACAGGATTGATTGCCCGGCATTGTTGGAGAAGTTACCAATTTTTATTCCACGGTTAGAAACTAGAAGTAAACATTTGTTTTATTTGAACTCTGGTAGGACTAATCTGAACCTACAATCGCCAATTAATTTTATGTGTAATATTTACAATACTGTGGCTGATAAGTGTGATGTAACTGTTGATTCTATAGATAAAATAGTGGCCATATATGTTAATTCTATTGAGTAGAAATTTTTTTGTTCGCAATATTCTGTAAAATTTTTTTTCTTTTGTTTTTATTTCATGGGGGTCAGTTGATATTCGGCTGGATTTTTTTTGTGTTAATGGGTGGTCATTTCTCATGTTTAACATTACAAATTTTTGTTTCATGCCTATGCTGTCATATGTTAGTATAAATTTCTGATGATTTCTCACAATTTTCCTGTAATTGGGTGTTAACCTGTTGGAAATAAAGGACTTATTATTAAAGGACTTATTATAAGTGAATCACCCTCTACTTCGACGAAAGGCCCTTATAGCTCTGAGAAGCAGGCATTTTTTGGACTCGCTTGATATTTTCTCCTTGTTTTATGCTGAAATACCACGAAATTTTTATAAATTATGTTATTCGGATAGATAAACAATATTTATGTGAAGCTTTATCTTCTCACGTGAAGGAGTAACAAACATCTTCACATCCTCACAAACTTTCGCATTTATAATATTAGTAGGATATATTTCCTTTCTCTGGAGACATCTTCGATCCACCTGCGACACATCCTCCCTGGAATTCCCCGTTATCGACCCAAGACGTCGACACACACATTCTGATTAATCCTCATCCTAATCGCCTCCATTCCTCCAGGTCTCCTTTGAATCCGACCCCGACGAGAAACCACCACTAGACACATCGAGCATCGAGGAATCAAGTCGCTTTGCCGGCTTGAAATGCACAGAAATCGCGGTTTATTTCAATTTAGTTTAATTGTTTCACACGACTTCACCTTCGAAAGGGATCATCTGAAAAGGAGTCGTCAATAATGCTGGCGAGGTATATTGGAGATGTCGTCGTGAGTTCCCCAACAATTCGGTGGAGAATTGTCTTATATATTACAGGGTGTTTTGGCGAATTTTTGAAGTGCCAGGTGTGAGGGAAATGCTTATTTTCTGATTAAAACGATATTGAGCATTATCGCCTTAAATAGCATATGTCATAACACACCTATATTTCCCTTGGGACTGAAATCTCGTAAACCTATTTGGTCGAATAACTTTCTGAATTCGAACTTCAGCTACAATGAAATCTGGAAATCCGAATGGGATGCATGTTCTTTATCTAATAAAGATCTAATATCTGATCCATCGAATAAAGTTCCTGGTTTTAACCTTCCCAGGAGAATATGGTCCGTTCTTAATCGAATAAGAACAGGTCATGGTCGTACCAATAGCATGCTTTTCAAGTGGAATTCGGTTGATAGTCCTAATTGTGAATGTGGTGAATCAGAGGAAACAGTTGAACACCTAATTAATAATTGTTCGATTTATAAATTCCAAGATGGCATAAGAGCTATACACAATATATCAAACTCATTTTTGCAATGAGTTGAAAATTTCAGATCAATTTGATGAAGTACAAGGAGACAGGTTTTTTCGGCTGAGGTTTTTTCCCCTGGCTCTATAGTATCTTATGATACTGGTGATGATAGTATCGTATGATACTATAGTATCATACGAAGAATGTTGTGGTACCCCGTTCCTTTTTTTACCTCAGCTTAGGTTCTCTTTGTTTCAACATTTATTGTATTATTTTAGCTCTCTTATTCAAAAGAATATATATAGTATGAAATCATATTATTATTTCACTAAAACAATTCTTTATTTCTTTATTGGAGCAACAAAATGAAAATGGCAATTCTTAAAATTTCCACTACAGCTATTGCTTGCAACCAGAACCAAAAGATGAAACATCTTCTCCGCAATTCGTCGATGAGACTACCTTTTCCTGAAGAACATTCCGTTCTGCTGGAGGTGTAGCTGCCATCATCTACACCATGGGTTCTCAATCAGTGGTCCGCAGAAACTGAAGTATGGTCCGCGAATGGTTCACAGTTTTTCATTTCATATCCGCCACGACATCTACTACACTTGTACACCACTGACGAATATCGCTTGCTATCGGACTAAACTTTTCAGAATATTTCGAGAAGCATAATTTATGTGGAATCAACTCGTTGGCCTCTGCACTGATGATGCTCCGGCAATGTTGGGATCACGTTACGGGCTGGCCACGTGAATAAAAAGAAAAAACCGAAGATAATAACAACGCACTGTATCATACATCACCTGGCATTAGCTCAATGATACCCTGCAAATGGCCATAAAAGTTGATTTGTTGAAACAGTTCATTGATGTGGCATGTAAGATAAATTTGGCGTATCTTGTGGATATTTTACCACATTTAAATAAATTTGAAAAATTAGAAATCGTTGCCAATATATTCATTTTTAAAGATGACTTTCTGCATAAAATTAAAGAAAATAATAATTCTTCATTTCCGACATTGGAAGCTCTTGTGTAAGACCAGAAATATGATGACAGTAAGGCAAATTTGAAGAAAATCATAGGACAAATTTACAAATGCTGATTGATGAATTCAATCGTTACTTCCTAGAATATACTACAGATGCTGAAGTTGATAAAAACTGATTTGTAACCGCTGAAGAAGTAACGGAAGAAATTCAGGAAGGACTCATTGAATTTCAGAATGATAGAAACTGCGAGGATGCTTCGGAATCGAATTCACTCGAGTCGTTTTCATGTAAAAAAGGAATTCCTTATAGTTATTTTCGAGAATTCGCCTTGTGCTACTTTATGATTTTTTCAACGACTTATTTGTGTGAACAGGTATTTTCTGCTTTGTTGGTGATTAAAAATAAGGTAAGGAATCGTTTGAAAGTGACTGATGATTTTCGTGTAGCTTTGAGTAGCAGTATTAGGTATTAGTCCTAAAATAGCCGAACTAGTGATCAGATGCAAGCTAAGAAATCACATTAATAATTATACAAAATTACCGAACTGATAATACATTTTTTTCATCAAATTATCTGTAATTCTCAAATTTAATGTACAGTTTGATTACCTGTTTATTTTTATTATACCGACATAGTGGTCCCTGGTAACAAGAATAATATAAAAATAGTTCCTGCCCAACAAAAGGTTGGGAACCCCTGATCTACACTCTAGAATCCGTAACAGATGCTGCAGATAGCTCCCCCCCCCCACCCCGGCTATCATCTCCGCTATCTAGGGACGATTACAGGTTATGCGTGGGATTGTCCATACCATTATTCTTCGAGAATCTGAAAATCGTTCATATGTATGGATTCATCAGTGAGAAGGACACTACGCCATTGATATGTTGCCTTGCCCATTCCAGTCTTTGACGCTTATGGTCACATGTTAATGGAACTATTCTTAATGGACTTCTAGAACTTAGATTCACCTCTCCCAAACCTCATCTGACGTTTAAGATGAAGCGTATTCCGTAGCATTCCACACGTAGATGTAGGCTTTTTTCTCGCCGAAACGGTGATGAAACGATCCTGAGCAGGTGTTGTTTTTCGTCGCTCGCCAAGCCTTGACCTTTCCAACACGGAACCTGTCTCCCTGAACGTATTTCAAAGTCGAGATATCACACTTTGGCTGACTTGGAGCCTTTTCGCTACAACAACCTGAGTAAGGCCACCCTGTAGCATTCTGATAGCACTATTAGCCTCAGCGTTTGTTAATTTACGTCTTGGCATTTTCAGAAAACTAGTTTCAAATCGAAGCCGTTGATAAACTGACCCCATTTCAAGATAGGAACAGTGATGAAGCCTATGCAAAGAACCAACCTTCAGAAAAAAGGCGACCAGATTGACGAAATATATCATACTGATTTTCATTGCGATTCAAGTTGTTATTGAGTTTTTAAATGATTTTACAGCGATTTTCTCGAAAATTACATACTTTCCAAAACGATTGAATACGACATCCCTTACTCTCGTGGCGCAGTAAACTTCCTTGTCATTAAATTAACTGAGAAAAAATTAACTTATGTTGGGATTTTCAACAGTACCGTAAAACGGGGTAACTTTGAACGATTTTTTCTTTCAGAGCTATATATCTTTGGTAAGGAAGCGAATGAAAAATCCCAAGAAAATGTATATCCCGGGCATCAGTTAGAGCTTGCTGCTGACAAAAAATTAGATTTCAAAATGATCATTATCTTTTTTTCAATTTAAATATTATGGGTGTTCAAAGTTACCCTACAATCAGGGATACTTTGAACGACTATGAAGAAACCACGCGATTTCGACTCAACCTCTCTGAGAGAGTTTCTTTGAACACCGCGGACTGAAAATACTTAGAAATACTTGAAAAAAATTATGTGTTATAGAGATATGTACATGAAATACTAAAAATATTTTTTTTCGAAATAGAATCAGGCATTCATTATCACACAAAATTAATCAAAAAAACCGAAGTTTTCCTAAAAAATAAAGTTGGTATGAACTGAACAAAACTAATATTTTGTAATAATAGAAAAAATAGGGATCAGAAAACAAAAAATAGGACTAAACTATCTAGTCCAAACTTATCAGATATAGGCGAGCTGTGAATAATTCGGTGATCGGTATAATTCCCTCGTCTGGTACTTATTGCCAGGAAAACTCATGCAAAGAAATTTTTTTTCCCAATTTATTTCACCAGGAGCTTTCCCTGAGATTTCTGAACTTGAACTATTAGTGGCATGTTTTTTTTTGTAAGGGCAGAACATTTTCTACAAGAAAAAACCGAGTTAGTTTCAAACCTTGAGCTTCATTGAACACGTTCAAAATTACCCCGAAAACGATGATTAAGCACATATTTCTCTAAAAATATGAATAGAACAAAATGTGTTGAAGTATTTGAAATTCCTGCTATACTGTTGCTAGGATAATGTAGTATTGTAGCAGATATAATTTGCGAGCATGTAGTGCAAATACTTTCGGTTACAGCAACAAAAGTTTGCAGACCATATCGAACGTGGATATTTCAGGTTCGAAGTAACATGTCAGGGTTGCTAACTCTCTGAACTTATTTTCATGTAAATGCTGTCGTACCATTCTTGAACGTGTTACGAATTGAGTAGTGAAAACCAGATGTCGCTAAATGTAATGGTTTTTTTACCATCAGTCGATATAACAAAATTAATGTTTTGTTCAAAGTTTCCCCGTGGTTCAAAGTTACCTCATTTTACCGGTATGTTAAAAAATAACAATGATTTCCAGCTCATTCGGAATATTTTCGTAGTGTAACCGAGTTTTCTGGAAAAAGAAAATTCTTCGCTTTTACGAAGGCACATCGAGGACATTTTTGAAACATAGATGAATTCAAAATAGTAATCATCGAAATGAATACCATTTTCAATTCCCAGGCTCAGAGATCTTTTATCATGAGGTTGGAGAAATGATATTAGATTTTGTCGCTGAGATGAGAGATATACCGGTTTCGGCCTTGTTGGGCCTCATCAGTATCCCGCACATCTCAGGACAAAATCTTCATAAAAAACTTCAGAATTTGAAGCAATTGGTTGTGAAGTAATGAGTAAAATATTACAAAGTACTAAGGTGGTGACATCCAATTGCGTCAAAATGAAGTTTCACATCTCCAATCAAATGCAAAAAAAGAAATCTGTACTTCCTCTTTCAATGAATGAGATTTTAGCAGTGGCTCTATTCAGGACCCGCTTGCTAGTTTCTCAAAGTGATGGAAACGCCCAATTCTTATTTTCTTAAAAACATCTGGCTTCACAGTCACAAAAAGAATTGGGCGTTTCCATCACTTTGAGAAACTAGCAAGCGGGCCCTGAATAGAGCCACTGCGAAAATCTCATTCAGTGAAAGAGAAAGTATAGATTTCTTTTTTTGCATTTGATTGGAGATGTGAAACTTCATTTTGACGCAATTGGATGTCACCACCTTAGCACTTTGTAATATTTTACTCATTACTTCACAACCGATTGCTTCAAATTCTGAAGTTTTTTATGAAGATTTTGTCCTGAGATGTGCGGGATACTGTTGAGGCCCAACAAGGCCGAAACCGGTATATCTCTCATCTCAGAGACAAAATCTAATATCATTTCCCCAACCTCATGATAAAAGATCTCTGAGCCTGGGAATTGAAAATGGTATTCATTTCGATGATTACTATTTTGAATTCATCTATGTTTCAAAAAGAGTTTTCTGGACTCACAGAAATAGTGGAAATGATCATGGAGAAAATCTCAGTTGGAAAACATCCAAAATTGCTCAATTATTCCAACAGCATTTTCATTATAGGGCAAGGATCTCGCACTGTAACTGAAATGATCCTCCATATACCGTAAAGACAAACACCACATCCGAAGCGTCACAGTTTGTTGGTCAATTCATCAGGCAATGACTTCCATTAAGCTTTCAAGTTCAGCTCTCAACTAACGGAATTTCAATTTACCGAGAGCACTTACGTTCACGGAAACTCTTTGATGTGACAAGACCACTCAGAGACCACAATCAGTTTGATAGGAAAATCTTTGAAAAATTAGATCGAAACGCGAAATTGAAAACGTCAAGTATGGTGCCCTTCGTTAAGGTCACAATGAACCGTTTGTGCTGGGTGAAGCGTCGTTTAGACGTCGGTCGTTTTTGATTCTGCGGTCCGTTCGGGAATTATTATTGCCGTCTCGTGGGGCTGTTGAAAATTTTAATTATGAATTATGATGATGAGTTAATTACACCAGAGAATTTCGCAAAGATACGGCGATTCGAATTTTACATTCATATTCCTATGTTTCCATAAGGATTTTCTTTATCTGTAGACACAGAGATTCGTTGAAATTTCAATTAAATTGATTCCCATTTTTTTTTTATCAAACAATCAAAGTATATTGAAACTCACCTTAAGCATTCAACATGCAACGAGTACATAAAAGCTACCGATATATCCGGAAAAAAAACAAACGCAAAATGTACTCTGACGAAAAGAAATTAACACATAAACAGACTTCGTACAAATGGCATTCAAACATAACATTGAAAATCAATATTGGATATGATAAAAAACGACAATGACGAAATTGCCAAATAATAAAACAGGTCATTAGAATCAAAATAAGTCCACATAAAAAAAGACCCTAATGAGAAAACGGTGTAAACGAAATCTTGCCTTCGATTATCATCACATTTTGATTTTATGTGAATTTGTGATAATGTCAGAATGTTAGTTATGGTATGCATTAATACACTGCGCAAAAAAATTTACGCACATTCTGAAAATCTCAATTTTAATGAAAGTTAACTCTACAATGACTTCATAACTTATTTTTTATGTTCTCTCGGAAAGGTTCTGAACGAAACAAGACACATTAAATGAAAGAAAACTTCAGGGTTTCACCGAATCGTATGTGAAAGAAGGGAAATGAACAATTTTCAAAATACTGAAATGCTGATAAGTAATTTAATACTTGGTATTTCCGCCCCTTGCGTTAATTACAGCTCGGCAACGACGGTTCATACTCAAAATGAGTGATCTTAAGATGTTCTGATCTAATCCTTCACAGATTTCTCCGAGTTGGATTCCTAAGTCGTTAATAGTAGCTGGATGATTTTCTGAAATTCTCAGCCTTCTATTGAGGTTGTCTCAAACCTGCTCAATCGGATTGAGATCTGGACTTCTTTCTGGCCATTCCATTCGAGAGACTTCAAACTCTTATTATTATTATTATTAATATTATTTACTTATCAGCATTCATAGCTCCATTATCAACGACCACTAGGTCTGTGCGAGCAGTCAAAGATATTTCACCCCATACCATAATCGATCCTTCCCCGAAACCAGTAGTATTCAGGAAATTGCACTGAGCATATCTTTCATGTGGACGTCTGTATACAAGGGAACGTCGATCACAATGGTAGAGGCAGAATCTAGATTCATGTGTAAAGAGAACTCTTTCCCAATCGGCCTCTTCCCAATGGATATGCTCTCTAGCAAAATCCAAACGCGCCCTTCGATGGGCTGGGGTAAGAACTGGGCCTCTTGCCGCGACACGAGGCCTTAAATCATATTCTCTGAGGCGATTTCCTATTGTCTGAGTGCTAATTCGCACCCCATGAGTTTGCTCAAGCTGATTTTGAAGGAGGCGAGCGGTTGCAAACCGTTGTCTCAACTAAGAAACTCTCAATTAACGTACTTGAATGACAGTTGTTACCCGTGGTCTACCCTGTCCTGGTCTTCGGACATTCATACCTGTCTCCCTGAATCGCTGCAACATTCTGGACACACTTGTATTAGAAACTCTGCCATTATTGTGTATGTCCACCCTTCTTCTCGCAAAACTACCGCTTGGGCACATTCCTCTTGGGTCAAATTGCGTGTTTCGCGTTGCATAGCGTTCGAGTGTAGAAAATCAAACGAAAAAAAAACTATTGATCACTAGAATTGATCGAGAACAACTGATTTTAGAATGGAGCCAATACATTCAAAATCTGATAATATCACCTTTTTTTATTCATTGAGAATACCTTCAGTCCAGATCTCAATCCGATTGAGCAGGTTTGGGAAAGTTTCGCGCAGTTTATATTTGTCTCTCACTTTTCTCCATTTTCCCATTCATTAATGATTCACACCCTGTATTATCTGCTCCTTTGATTAATTTTAGCTGCAATCCATATATGAAATGGACAACATTCTATTGATGAAGAAGGAACCCTTGGGATGTTATGCTGCCCAATGTTCTACTCACAGTGGTAACTTTCCATATTATGCACATATCTCTGTATTGATCAACACATTCTTGTTTCCAAATATGGAGAACTATTCCCCTCATATTCTTGAGGCTAGAATTCGGGGGTACTTGATATCAATTCCAGTTGAAATCTTTGTTTGAAGAGGCCCTAGGCTCCAGCATGTTATTGTTCTCGAGTGAGCTACGAACTTATGGACCCTACATTGTTATTTACTGATATTAAGAGACTGGTTGAAGAACTGTCGATATTTTTTCGTTCATGATGTTTTAGCCTAGATTATTTTCGTTCCACATGGTGCTTCAAATATTTCGGTATGATTTTATATTTTTCGATCAAACATGGAATAATTCGGTATAGAAAAATAGTTATTTATGATATGAGTGTTAAAAGTGACGTTTTATTTTTTGAGTGAAAACGTTTGTGAAATGAGCGAATTGAACGATTTCACAAAAAAAATTTAATCATTTTTAACACGAATACCATACAATGTCTTTTGTACAACTGCCCTATTTGGATAATGAAATGGGCGAATTTGCAATGAAATCAAACTTCAAAATGCATTTTTGTATTCAAATAATCAAAAGGTTCTTGTGAATGGCATACATTGCCAAGGTTATGATTACTAAGAAATGAGAAAAGACGCTGTCATTTGAATTTAGTTCCTGTCCAATTTTTTCTTGGATTTTCAACTGTTTAATATGTTCGCCGAGAGTCTAATTATTAATGAAAGTGGCGATTTGGTTGTTCTTCTAGATATTGAAGAGTCTGCAAGAAGAGCAAATCTGGAACTCCTACCTAAAAAATTTGTTCAGCAGTACGATATTGCATATAACAGTTTCCTGGCCTGGTGTAAATTGAAAAATGTAGAAGGAAACTTCAGTGAAACTGTTTTCCTGGCATACTCAGAAGAAAAATCAAAAATATGGAGTTCATCAACTTTTTGGAGCAAATTCGCAATGATGAAGTCAAGCGCCCTTGTTAAAAATGGTGTGGATGTTAGTAAATATTTCAAGGTAATAGCATATTCAGAACGGAAAAGTAAAGGATATCGTCCCAAAAATTCGAAAATTCTCACTCGTGCACAAATTGAAAAGTTTATAAGGAGGCACCTAATGAGAAATACTTGATGGTTAAGGTTGCAACTATTTTCGGATTATTTGGAGCCTGTCGACGTGAAGAATTTTGTAATTTATCAGTGAAAGACATCGAAATAACAAAAAAATCATTGGTTATACAACTTCCAAATACAAAAACGAAAGTCAGTCGTTCTTTCAGTATTATTGAGAAGTATGTATCCTATTTTCATGAGTACTTTGCACTGCGCCCTTCTGTCATCAAACATCGTCGTTTTTTCTTGAAATACATGAATAATAAATGCACTGCCAATCCAGTTGGTATCAATACATTTGGCAAAATTTCATCTATTGTTGCCGAATTCCTCAAACTGCCAGAACCGAAGCAATATGCAGGACACTGTTGTCGAAGATCCTCCGCTTCATTGCTAGCAGAATCAGGAGCAAATATTACGGATATAAAAAAACATGGTGGATGGAAGTCTACGACGGTAGCCGAAGGCTATGTTGATAATTCCATTGCATATAGAAATGTCATTGCTGAAAAAATTCTCCTAACCTCAACAGATTTTGGTTCATCATCATCCAATATTGTACTTCCGGTTTCTACAAGTACTGATGGTGCTGAGGATTCTAATGATGTGTTGCAAAGCTCCCTAACGTCACAGGGCATTAATGTTAGTAATTGTTCTAGTTTTACGATTAATATTAATGTTCATAAGGAATGATTGTTAAATATTGATGATAAAAATTTGCCAATGCTGAATTTTTCTCATCTGATTCCATCATAAGAAAATGAAGTGCTGAAAATATTTTTAACACTAATATTAAAAATATTTTTAACACGCTTCCACGTAAACAATCAATTTTAACATTGTTTGCTGTCATTAAAAGTGTCACTTTTAATGGCAGTTGTACGAAAATCAATTTTCCATTGAATTAGCAAGGATGAAATTCTTTCTGAAACAGAGCAAAATCAAAAATAAATCTTGTCTTCATGTCATAGAATATTTTTCATTTTTTTCTCTTAGCATCCACTTTCTGTTTCGCTAACTAATATAGCAGGAATTTGTAAGTATACTTTTTGCATTATTGAATGAATAATTTCTTCTGATTTTTTCTTTTTTTTTCATACTATTTCATAAAAAATTAAATTTATTCTGATATCTTTCCACAAGTTCAAAATTCCAAAATGGCAAATTCCGATGAACGAACAATGCAGGAAGAAAATAAACGAAATATGGAAGCAGCAAAACTCATCAAGATGTAGGCTTTTTTCTCGCCGATCCTGAGCAGATGTTGTTTCTCGTCGCCCACCAAGCCATGGTCTTTCCAACACGGAACCTGTCCCCCTGAACCTATTCCAAAGTCGAGATATCACACTTTGGATGACTTGAAGCCTTTTCGCTACAATAACCTGAGTTAGGCCACTCTGTAGCATTCCGATTACCCTATTAGCCTCAGCGTTTGTTAATTTACGTCTTGGCATCTTCAGAAAACTCGTTTCAGATCGAAGCCATTGATAAACTAACTCCATTTCGAAATAAGAACATTCATGAAGCATAATATGCAAAGAACCAAACTTCAGAAAAAGGAGAGCAGATTAACGAAATGTCTCATACTGATTTTCATTGGATCGGTTCAAGTTGTTATTGATTTTTAAGTGATTTTACTTCTTTGGAGCGGTATATTTCACTACCCTTTTTTCTTACTGTAATAATTCTCTACGATGAGATGTATTTTATGTTTTTATTTCCTTATAGATCATCAAATTTCGATTTTTCTTTTTTGGATTTTTGTATTAATCGATATTTCTCATTATGCTCGAAAAGTTATGCCTTATTCCGTTCTTGAATTCAGATAGAAGAAAGTATTTCCTTTCTCAAATTGCCCCGGTGGCTCCTCAACTCCGAAAGTAACTCCGACATCGTCCCAATTTTTCACGAATCCGAATTGCAAACCACATTTACATCGAAAATGTATCGGGCAAGACGGACCAAAAACCGAATATTCTTGCTCAGATGTTACCGGCCGAGTTTAAAACGCGGGGGTGAAAATATTCCAGACGGTGTGTGCTCAACATCGGGAGAACGTTGGCAGTATTTGCATACATCCAGGTCAGCGTGGTGGCGGCTTTGCCGTTACATCCGACTGGCTTAACAATTTTGTCGCAGGTGTGTTACAGATGGGGGTGAACCATCTCTAATTTCAATTAGGGGATGATGGAGGCGGGCTATGACGTTACGCGCCGTGGCACTTTCAAAAGGGCCTTTTTTTTAACGGCTTATATCGGTATGTTCCCGGTGGAAAACACCCTGCTTGGAGTTGGTTGGTAATCACTTTATTTTCACAATCATAAACCATACAGATATGGGATGAGCATCTCGTTGTTTCATGCTCGAAACGCTGCACATTTCAGACTCTTTAATTATTTTTTTCCATTTCTACATTAGGTCATTTTAATTTAGGTGAACAGGGTGGTTCACTTTTTTTGGTAACCCCAATTTTCTTGAAAACGTGGAAATATACTGCTCCTCAAGAGTTCGGGATATCGTATTTAATCGTTTTGAGAAGTATGTTATCTTCGGGAAAATCGCTGTTAAATCATTTAAAACTCAATAACAACTTGAATCGATCCAATAAAAATCAGTATGAGACATTTCGTCAATCTGGTCGCCTTTTTTCGGAAGTTTGTTCTTTGCAAAGGCTTCATGAATGTTCTCATTTTGAAATGGAGTCAGTTTATCAACGGCTTCGATTTGAAACGAGTTCTTTGAAAATGCCAAGACGTAAATTAACAAACGCTGAGGCAAATAGGGCTATCGGAATGCTACAGGTGGCCTAACTCAGGTTGGAAAGATACTTCTCAAAATGCAGCTGGGGTCCAAGTTTTCATAGAAAGCATCAGACGACGTTTGAGAGAGGTGAATCTAGGTTCTAAACGTCCATTAAGAGTTCCATTCATACGTGACCATAAGCGTCAAAGACTGGAATGGACAAGGCAACATATCAATTGGAACGATGAATGACGTAGTATCCTCTTCACTGATGAATCCAGATATAGACGATTTTCAGATTTTCTAAGAAAAAAGGTATGGACAATCCCACGGGCTCACAGATCTACACATTTGAGAATATGACCGCCCTACACTATAGGGAGCATGTCATTGACAATGTTTCGCCATATTTCCACGCTGCTATTGGTGAAACTTTTCAATTTCTAGTCGATAACGGTAGACCGCACCGTGCAGCCATAGTTGAGAATGCGAGCGAGGAGATTGGTATTCCACATATACCAATACCTCCGCAATCACCAGATTTGAATTACATAGAACATGCATGGGATATGCTCCAAAGAAGATGAGATAATCATCAACCTACCCCAGAATCCTTAAATGATCTGAGAGAGCTTCTGCCCCGTTTATAGAACCAAATTCCTCAAGAAATTATCTACAACCTCGTGTATAGTATGCAGAGAGGAATTCAAGCTTTTATTGATACCCGTGGAAGCCATATATTGTATTGATAGTCTTAAAATGCTTTAATTCTCTGGGAATAAAATTTCGTCATTTTACTCAATTTTTCTCAACCACCCTGTATACGCTGCAGACATATTGGCTAAAATTAATTTTATAACCTGCAACTCAACATCATATTAATATGACTTTTCATCACAAAATCTCATTTCAACTATATTTTTTTGCAATTTAACTCAATATCCCTAACTTTTGATTTCGTGAATGGCTTTCTGAACAAATTGTTCTTTTTCATAAGTTGTTGTCTTGGAATGCGCGTAATAATCTGCAAGGAAAATACCTTTTCGTCCTGTGTCATTTGAAAAATAAGTTCATTCTGAATTTTTTCCTATCACAATTATTTTCAATTTCTAACCCTCAGTGATCTGCAGCGTGTTTTATGTTAATTCCATTCTATTCATTTCTTTCTGTTTTGTGATAGTATGCCTTTATTTGGAGGCATAGATATGATTTTGTATCTTGAATCCAAGACGGCTGGTTTTTTAGAAAATGGGTGTCCTCAAATAAGACAATTTTTTTCACATGAACACTGTTCAACCAAACAGGGCAACAATATTCAGCAGCAAGAATATTGTTTCGAGTTTTAAGCTTCAAACGCAGATCATCTAAATGGGCGTTGAAATTCAGAGAGGAATCAAGTTTGATTCCCAGGTATCTAGGTTCAAAATTATGTTTTAAGGAAGGAGAACCGAAAGTGACACTAAATTTTCTATATTTCTGATGATTATTCAAATGAAAACACGAAACCTCGGTTTTATCTTCATTCGGACCCAAATCTTTAATTTGGGTTTTCTCTCCCAGTCTCTAAAAAAAGAAACAATTAGAAACAATTTTTTAAATAATAGAAGAAAGGCTCCTGCGTAAAAATTTGAGCACTAATTTGTCAGGCGCCAAAACTTTAAAAGAAGAAATTGTTGCCCAACAATAAACAAGAAGAAAACACTTTGAACTCTGAAGCGTAACGTTTCGGAGTCTAAATCAGACTCCTTCGTCAGACAATTACTAGTTTTCATACAACTTTGTAGAATCGTGACAATATTTTGATTTTTTGATTGACATTTATCAATATATAATGAACATAGATTAATATTGATTACTAGATGTTGATATCGTTATTTTATTTGAAAATTCCCTGAAAGCAGTTCTTTTCCAAGTAAATCCATCGAAATTCGATCTATTCCTACTGAACAATTGGCGAGATTATTAACCTCATCCAACAAAATACAAGCTGACTCCTTAATTTTTCTTTCATAATTATCAGGTTTCGTCATTAGAATTTTTGTGCCATTCCAATCCATTATGTGATTGCCGCTATTGGAACACACATGATCTGCTATCTGCGATCTTTCAATATCTCTATATTTTATGTTATTCTAATGTTTACATTTTCTAATTTCTAATAGTCTTATTGTTTCTCCTGTATAAGATTTTTCACAAATACAGGATATATTGTAAATACAATTTCAAGATTTTTGGTCCTCATTTTAATGACGAAACCTGATAATTATAAAAAAAAAATCAAGGAGTCAGCTTGTATTTTGTTGGATGAGCCTGATAATCTCGCCAATTGTTCAGAAAGAATAGAGCTGATTTGGATGGATTTATTAAAAAAGAACTGGTTTCAGGGAATTTTGAACCAAAATAACGATATTATCACGATTCTACAAAGTTGTATGAAAACTAGTTATTGTCTGACGAAGGAGTCTGATTTAGACTTCGAAACGTTACGCTTCAGAGTTCAAAGTGTTTTCTTTTTGTTTATTGTTAGGCAACAATTTCTTCTTGTAAAGTTTTTGCCCCTGACAAATTGGAGCTCAAATTTTTACTCAGGGGCCTTCCTTCTATTATTAAAAAAATTTTCTAATCGTTTCTTGTTTCAGAGACTGGGAGAGAAAACCCAAATTAAGTTTTCAGAAATATGCGAAGACCTCCCAGACAATATTTCAATACAATTCTTTAAGCTGCATTATCGATTCCGTGTAAAATTTGAATACTTCTATCACAAGAGTTTGTCCAGACACGTGTTCATTAACTTCTCTTCGCTATCTTAATTTTACCTCATCATCACTCATCTGACGCGATGAACATGAAGCATTGATTTTAGTTAACAACGAACCAACACCTGAAAAAACGAAATGAGAATTTCAAGCTCACTATCAATCGAGAGAATCGAACCGCACCCTGAGGTACTCCAATAATTAGTAAGCGAAACTCGCTGCTGTTATAATCAGTCGCCAAGGCTCGATTCCTCCAGTTTTGTCTGCACGGTTGACCGACACTATACCAGGAAATCAGCCCAACACAAAAATTGCCAATTAGCTAAGAATTTTCACAACAACCGCCGCTCCAAACCATCAGACTCGGGAATAATTCACTGATATATCCAACTCCATTCAGCCGATTAAATGGGGCAGTAATAATTCTCATAACCGAGATCGTATCTCCGAGCCTCGATTAAGGATAGAGACTGGATCGGACATCTTATATAACTCAATTCATTGGAAAGACTAGGACTGAAAAGGAGCTCGACTATGAGGAGCTTATCAGGAATCGTAAACCTTCAATTTCTATTCAATAAAATCCTAGTATATTATATGCTGACATAACCAGGTTGGAGATTACGGTCAAATTCGATGTCTAATTTCTTTCACAAATTGTCATCCAACTTGAAATGAGTTCTAGATCTTTCGTGAAGATTCAGAATTATGAACAATTAAAGTGAAAAGATTCTACATTTCTAGCTTTCCTAGCAATTAACGTCAAGTGTGTAATTAAGGATGAAGGCATTTGAAAAATGATGTTTCCACCAAGTTGCCTCGAGTGTTGAAGATATACCATCTACAGGATTTCAGACACTCAAGCCAACTTGATAAACGTGATATTAATTTCAATTTGATACGGAAATAGGAACATTAACACACAAATAATCAGATCTGTTTCATTCCCAGGTTAACACTAGTTGTTCTTTACATTTTTGATATCAAAGAATTAATAATAAAAGGAAAATTGCAGAAAGGAAAAAGACAGATTGTATTTACCTATAAAATGTGTTCAAAATCGGAGTTGTTCTGATTTTCTAAAATAATCTTTTAGGACTGTATCCAGATAATTGAGTTAGGGATGGTAGTGTAAAAAAATTTATTGACATCATTTACAATCATAAAATGAATAAGTCACCCGCATGAAGTTAATACAGTAAAAAGTACAAATATTAAAGTTATCTTTGAACTCAGAGTGAATTATTCAACTAAAAACAGAGGTTATCTAGAGATGTTCAAAATGAAAGGTCAGATGAAGTCACACTTAGACTTTGAGATAGTTCCATTAATTCAAAATTAAACACAGCTTTTACAGTGATGATGCAAATGAAATTGATTGCGAGAGCGTCTTTATTTCATCAGAAAATCAGAAGGTTGAGTCATTATTCATTAATTGTCAGAGTAGGCTGAGTTGTAACAAAAGAGAGATCAGGCCTTAGAGGAGATAAGTGTATTGAAAGCTTAGTAGTCTAAGTTTGTTCTTCATTGAGATTATTACAAATGTGAGAATATCATGATTGAGAAATCAATATTTATGATTTATAACGTTGGTCTGTAAAGAGAAGGCTAATTAATCAATTGAGACGACATTTACAGTGACAAACTACTTTTAGTAAGCAGGGTTAGTGTTCATCAGAAAAATGGAAGCTACAATTGACAATTATGTGGATTACAATATGAGTTTAATTTGTATGAATAGAATCACTAACCCAATTGATTCGTTGGAAGCTGAAGGCTTGAGATCTTACTTGCTAAATTCTTCCGATGAATGAAATTTAGAATTTCTTATGTTTAATGAGGAGATCATACCAGTTAGATGGTTTTATCAATAGTTGAGGAGACCGCTCAAGGTGAAGCAGGGACTGAGACTGTCAATCAGGCTCAATGTTTGAGTTACTTGATCGTTCAAATACTTCAGAGAAGTTCACTTGGTTTTATTGAGAGAAAAGACTGATTCCGTGATTCACTTTTGCGTTTGAGGATTTTCATTCATCTGAAACTCGAGAGAAATAATTAGCAAGTGTTATTAGAGGTAATAGTTGAGAAATGAGATGAATACATTAAGATAATGTGGTGCACCTGAGAATATAATAAATCAGTATTTATTATCACAGAGAATGTTCATTCTTGGAGCAAATAATCAATTCCATGTGAGGAGTCTAGAGATATGTGAAAAAATCTATGCGAACTGCAAAAATATACCAAAATATATATCTTAGAGGAGTCAAATATATTAATTTTATGCAATAGAGATCGTATTAGAATAAAGTGAGAGAGAATTACTAGTATTTTCATAGATTTTCATGATCCGAAACGTGAAAAAATCTTCAAACTTTATAAAAAGCAGGAAAATTACATGGAAATTGCAACAATGAAGAATTCCGAGAATTCACTCACCTGTTCGATTAGTTTACTCCAAGAAAATGAACGAGATGATCAGTTATTAAGCGAGGTGACTTTTTGAGAATTCTCATTCACAAGAGTAGCACAAGAGGAGGTCTATTCGCAGTCGGAGCTGGATACGGAAAAGGAAGATTAATTGATCCAATTAATGAGCATGAGTTAAACTGCCAACTGATTAGCACATAGAAGTAGTTTAATTTGACATCAATCAGCTGATCATAGAGCTTCGAAATAGAGTTGACGTAGCGCTGCGTTCGAACCATAGGCGTAGCTGAGAATGAGGTCTGAGGGGGCAATGCTTAATTTTCAACAACATGAAATTGGTATAAGTGCGTCATCTCTCCCTGTTTTACCATATTTAAATCCAATGACTTATATTGACCAGAGACAATCGGCAGTCATATTGGTAGACCTTCGCGGACGCCTTCATATTTCTTTCCTCTCCAATCCAATGAGGCGAACTCCCTCTCCGATGGCATAAAATTCACCTCCCTCAACCATTATGAGACCCTCTACACCCGAGAAAAAGAACATACCTAATCAAATCTGCCGATTTTTTCCGGCTCTCTCGACGCTCCTATACAAGTCACGATATACAGATCGAATGTCTCGATCAAATTCGGAATTGCAATCCTATTTTATTAGCAGGGCGAGATCGCATTTACATTTAAAACGTTTCCGGTCCTCACCCGTCAAAATGATATCAAATTGAATTGGAGGAATGACTTTGCGTATCAGGGTGTAAGGAGAGCTTATTCCTACCAAAGCCGTGAGATTTTCTTTTGCCTTCTTCTTCATGCTAGCTAGGAAGTCTCGGGACGTCCCACGCATCTGTAATAAGTTTCGTAGTTTCTGTAGCGATGCCTCATCCAGACATTGTTCGGTTTATGCATTCGGAATGTTGATCTTGAACGCGGAGATCTTGCGGGAGGATATGTGACTGGCAGTGAACTGTTGTCAGGAGACAGGAATTAATTAATTCCTAAGGGTAGCACATGTGAGCTATGTATGGTTGTATTGGAAGATTTCTTTTGGATACAAATACAATAAATTACAAGAACTTTCAAATATGAAGGGAGAGTTTTCAGAGGTCAAAGAACTCATCAAAAAATTAATTTTTCATGAAAATCTTTGAATGAAATATTCACCTTATGATCTACCAGGTCCGTCTTCATATAACTGCTATAAAATCCAAACCATTCCACCAAAAGCAGTCAAAATTTGATAGGGCGTTCTCCAATATGTTATGTCTCACCACTTGAAGTGATTTTTATATGAAAGAAAGACATTCTGAATTTTGGACGATGTCTTTGGAACGTAATACAGTGATTGCTTTCATTTGGAAGGAAAATCCAATATTGAAATTTTACGATCCCTGCCATAACTTAAATTGAATGAGAAAATTGTTCATCTCGCTTTCCAACGATATATTGAGACTAGTAGCATTAAGAAACTGTACTATGGTGGAAAACGCTGTACTGCAAGGGCGCCAGCAGTCGTCGAAAGGATGCGTCACCGATTGAAAAGAAATTGGCGCTTTCAGCACAAGATCTCTTCTAGGATCTCAACGTGAGTACAGCAGCGTTCGTAAAATATTGAAGAAGGAGCTTAAGGTCCAGTCATTGAAAAAATAAGTCTCAAGAACTCAAAATATTGCAACGTCTCAAGCGGTTGAATCGATAGAAAGAGCTGAGACATTCTCTAATAATTGTTGGCTACAAACAAAACATAATATGCGAGGTATTAAATATGATCACTTTTCGCTATTTCATGAAAATCTCGATTGCTTTATTCAAAATTATATTTTTGTACAACTGCCATTAAAAGTGACAAAAGCAATGTTAAAATTGATAGTTTACGTGAGAGCGTGTTAATAGTATATTATTTAACGAGCAGTAATGCAGGTCATAACTCCCGCAGATGAAGTTTGCAGCGCCAGCCGGAGGCGAGTGCTGTAATTCATCAAGGGAGTTATGACCATTACTGCAAGTTGAATACTATACTTTATCCACAACTATAATAATATACATTCTTACTATCACACATTATTCTTGAAAATTTTTGATACACCTTTATATTTATTTGTTTTGGGATTTCCCGCGGGCAATAAATTATGTACCTACTGTAGAACTAGCTGCTTGTCATATTTCTGGAAGTGTACCTACATAATATTTCATCCTCACTATCGGAGGTCTTATTCAGAAAAACATTCACAACAATAATTAGGTGTCAACTAAATTTGAAAACGTCAGAATTATTCAAGTGACATAACTCCCATCGATAACAATAATGAGATGTTCGCTCTCTGTCAACTGGCTCGTACAGAAGCACAGAAGTAGCTTGAGATTCGGTTGTCAAATAATTCTATGAGTCTATTCTGATTAATCACAGGGAGTTATAGGCGGGAGTTATTATAACTCCCGCTGTTTGTTCATAGATACTATTAATTGCTCAAATGCAGTTGAATAATGAAAACATTATTCAATAGGAGTGGATAAAAGTATTTTTAACATTAGTTTTGAAAATATTTTCAGCACTCCGTCTTCTCATAATGGAATCAGATAAGAAAAATTCAGCAATTGCAAATTTTTACTATCAATATTTAACAATCATTACATATGAACATCAATATTAATCGAAAAACTAGAACAATTACTAACATTAATGCCCTGTGACGTTAGGGAGCTTCGCGCAACACATAATTAGATTCCTCAGCACCATCAGTACTTGTAGAAACCGGAAGTACAATATTAGATGATGATGATCCAAAAGCTGTTGAGGTTAGGAGAATTTTTTTCCTCATGAATACTACGCTACTGACCGCAATCTGTACTAGCGAGTTCGCGTGATGAATTATTGCTGTTAATATCTGCGTAAGTGAATATCGGAGCAATCCAATATAATAATTTCAGTTCGGAACAGAATATGAACCGGTCCAAATTCATTATGCAAATTGATGGGCAACCGGTCATAATTGAAAATGTGCCTGCGGAAGCCTGAAATTGATGCGGCGATATAATTCCAATTTTTTCAAGGGTTAAATATGGGGTAATATTGATTTCCTTCAGCAACATGAAATTTTCGGTATGGAAAGCCAATTTCATCCACGCCACTTTGTACCTTATACTTCCTCGAGATTCTGGGTCAGGAGGGGTTAAATGGGTGGTCGATGAAAGCACTGTTAAGCAAAACATATATGGGGTGTGCTGGAAATAAAAAACTTTGAGTTCTGCCAGCATGAATAGGCAAAAAAAATAAACTGAGTATATAATAGAGAGGAAATTTTCTGAATGGGAATCCATGCAATTTCATGATTCTCAGAGACGAAATCTTCATGAAAACTTTTATATTTGAAACAATTCGTTGTGAATTATTGTACGACTGCTCATTTTTTCAGTCTTCTCCTGGATCTTTTCTTCTATGTTATATACATATTTTTCTGATTGAGAGAGCTAAAATAATACAATACATATTGAAACAAAAAAGTACCTAGCTGGGGTTAGTGCAACACAGGAAAACCAGACAGGTCTGTAATATGATAAAATGAGGAAAGGGAAAGAACCCCAGAAAAAAAACCCTGACCTCACCGGTGTTAAAAAAATTTACTGAAAATATCATATAAGAGGATCTTGGACGACATCTACGTGATCAGAATCTACCTAAAATTCTAGATCTGAAATGAAAAGACCAAAGCAGAAAAAGCTAACTCTTTTTAATGAATTGAATGGTTCTTGAATTAACCACCCATTGCAGAAATTCTTTCTTCATAAATTAGTTATGACAGAAATGTCACAATGTTTGGAAGAAATGAAAAAACCCAATAAATTTCCCCTTTTTGAATTGCTAAACATGAGGAAAATTATAACACAAGAAGCTGAACCGTAATTTAGACTGAGTAAAAAATCAATGAGTACATAACTTTCAATTGTCCTCCTTCACGAAGAAGTTCCTCTGTTGCCATGAAGGTTTCTTAGAAAATCTCAACACCATGTTCAGTGGTTAATTTCGTAAGTAATCACTCTTGTCCTTCGAATTCCTCCAATATTCAAATTTAAATTCTCAGCCTTGCTCTTTGATCGTGAGGGTTCTTTCGAACCAGGTACGACCATCCTAGTGATGATTTTTCGGAACTTCTGATGTTATAAGACTGCTACGAACCCTAATGAAAGGAAATCATCTCCCACAGATGAACCAAACATCTTATAACACAAGAAAACAGAATATTTTTTAAGACCAAAAATTACGACATTTTCCGAAAATTATTTTTATGCGGATATCCTGTTTTGGTATTTGGCCATTTTGTCATCGTCCTTTATTATCATTTCTTGTATAGATTTTTCACTGTATGTTTGAATGCGATTTGGACGAAGACTGCAGGGACGGGCCGAAGCCAAATTTTTTGGGGGGGCGAAATCGATCGAAAATTTTCCAACTGTACATTGAATTAACAGAAAACCGATATACATAATATGGTATGATATTTGTTTCGGTGAAAAAAATTCTAAGTGATTAATTTCAACAGAGTGAGGAGTAATCAACTTTTTTTTCCATCTACCGAACATTCAATTCAGTAGATTTTATGGAGTCTGTTTTTTTTTCTTGAAGAGTATCTTGATGTTACTTGAAACTTTGAGAAACACTACTTGTTTGTTTTTTCAGTTTTGTGGCTTTTCTTTATTTCATGGAATCTGGAAGGCTAATTTTCATCAGAGGAAATATTTTTTCTGAAAAATATATTCTTTTTAATCTGTAAAAGGAGTATATATTGGAAATGAGCAGTTTCAATACGATGAATCTCATCAAAGTGGTGAGAAATTGAAATTGATTTTCCAATTACAATATTCAATTAAGTGAGTTTTTTATTTCATGGAATCATTTTTTTTTTTGTGAGACGTACTTTGAGACACTTTTTGTGTTTCATTCTTTGATTCAATTCAGTTTCATTCTTTGGTGTATCTCAAAACAAGATATCTTTCACAAAAAAGGCAGATTCCATAAAATATAGATATATACATGATTGAATGTTGAGTAGATGAAAAATCAAAGTTAAATACTTACCACTTTGAGGAGATTCTTTATATTGAAACTGCTCATCCCTAACGTGGGCCGATTTCACAGAATGATAGGAAAAAAATGTTAAGATAATATATCTCGTTTGATAAAAAATGAGCCTCCCTTTTGCTCACAAATTCCATGAAATAAAGAAAAGCAACATAACTAAGGAATAAAACAGAAAATGTGTGTCAAAGCTGCAAACAACATAAATGAAGATACTCGAAAAATAACAGATTCCCAATATAGTAAGGAAACGGTTTCGATCTAAATCAGTCATATTGAAGAAATAATTTTGAACAAAATTTCCTAATTTGAGTTGGCGAATTCGAACTTTTTTCAGAGTTTATTGAAATTAGTGTTTGGAATTGAGGATATATTTAGTGTTTTGAACCATTTTTGTTGTGTTGGATTTGTGTTTCGTAGCTAATTTCAGTTTTTATAGTTTAAAAAAATAATACAAACAAATTGCCCTTCCGATATTCTATAATCTATGGTCACAACCCATAATTTTCTCTCACACTTGTTGTCCCTTGTGTATTTTCTGTTCATGAATTTTTTTTTGTATTTTTTATAAGGCACTACAGACCATATAACTCAAACTTCACTTTGAATCTTTTTCGTTTCATTTTTTAAATTTATATACACATACTGTTTATTCGCAAAAATATAACACAATGTACGAAGAGCGTACCTAATGATGATTCTGCTTATCTGATAGAAACAGTCTAAATGTGTGATACCAGATGGTTTTTTTCATGACACAGTCCATGCGACGTAACTGAAAAATTTACAACTACTGAGTACCTACTTCTTGAAGCTGCATCTCTTCAAACACTTGATGGTAAAAATATTGGCTTGAATACCATTTATTGCCGGCTCTACATATATTAAGAAAAAGAAAATTCTATGCCTTTACGAAGGCACATCGAGAACATTTTTGAAACATAGATGAATTCAAAATAGTAATCATCGAAATGAATACCATTTTCAATTCCCAGGCTCAGAGATCTTTACCATGAGGTTGGAGAAATGATATTAGATTTTGTCACTGAGATGAAAGATATACCGGTTTCGGCCTTGTTGGGCCTCATCAGTATCTCTGAGCCTGGGAATTGAAAATGGTATTCATTTCGATGATTACTATTTTGAATTCATCTATGTTTCAAAAATGTTCTCGATGTGCCTTCGTAAAGGCAAAGAATTTTCTTTTTCTTAAAAACATCAGGCTTCACAGTCACAAAAAGAATTGGGCGTTTCCATCACTTTGAAAAACTAGCAAGCGGGCCCTGAATAGAGCCACTGCTAAAATCTCATTCAGTGAAAAAGGAAGTACAGATTTCTTTTTTTGCATTTGATTGAAGATGTGAAACTGCATTTTGACGCAATTGGATGTCACCACCTTAGTACTTTGTAATATTTTACTCATTACTTCACAACCAATTGCTATAAATTCTGAAGTTTTTTATGAAGATTTTGTCCTGAGATGTGCGGGATACTGATGAGGCCCAACAAGGCCAAAACCGGTATATCTCTCATCTCAGTGACAAAATCTAATATCATTTCTCCAACCTCATGATGAAAGATCTCTGAGCCTGGGAAATGAAAATGGTATTCATTTCGATGATTACTATTTTGAATTCATCTATGTTTCTGCATATATTGTTAAGTACTGATTACCAACTTGTTTTTTCTAATTCAGATTCCTCCGAATTTCATAACTCTCTGGGAACTATGTACTTTAACTGCTTTGAAATTTTTCCATCTGCTTTGAACTTTTTCCAACTGCTTTGGAATTTTTTCCTACTGCTTTGAAATTTTTCCAACTGCTTTGAAATTTTTTCAATTCCTTTGAAAATCTTCCGACTGCTTTGAAAATTTGCCAGAGTATATTTGCATTTGTGTTTTTCGAATTTTACCCGTTATATCAGTGCCCTTTAAGCATTTGCATGGGCGCAACTGTATCGTTGATTTTCTTTTTTTTCCCGAACGTTCTTTACCTTTGTGGGGCAGTTTATCCAATGTATAAAGAGTAGTATTTCCCTCTGCAAGCACCGCAGTATATTCATCCTACGACATTTAAGTCGACTGCCCAAAAAGGGGTCAGCCGAATACTTCAAATCAACCTGAGACTCACGTGTTGAAGTATTTGGTTCCCAGTTTTTGCTTCATTAATTCAGAGGGTGCACCGTTCGCGGGGAGATTTATTGCGGAAACGATCCATGAAAAGAAATTGCCGGTCTGAAACTGAAATTATACGAAATCAACCTGATGGATTGTTTGCATGTGATAGCTGCGTCGATTTGGCTGACTGCGCCATCTTTTGCCGAAAGTTCAGGTATTTTGGTTCGATATTACGTTTGTTATCGTCCGATAGGAAAAATAACTGATCGCACCGTGCAATTTTCATTCGAATTTTCGAAGCCGAAAATATGAAAAACTCACCAATACAGGGGGAGTGCCTACACAAATGCATAAAAGGACATAACCGGAAAAGTTCGAGAAAAACATATTCAAAATGTACTCTGACAAAAAAAAAGTTACACATCAACAGACTATGTTTCAAAGAAAAATTCAATTTAAACAGCTCGTTCTGGGTGAAGCAGTTTTTTTGTCAATTAGTATACAGGGTGTCCCACCGGGAGTGCCCATTAGAAGTTTATGGAGAAATAATAATTCGATCATTTCCAAATTTTGTGTGAAAATATAAGCCAAGAAGACGTTCATTTATGTTATATTTTTGAATATCAATGACTTCCTCTTTCACCGGAAGTGGTATCAACTTTCTTATTTCAAATGGGACACCCTGTATATTATGACTTTTTCGGATAGATCTTCGAAAGCAACATTAATTTTTTGCACCACTCCCTATAGCCATCTAGAGCCGTTTTCGAGTTATTCATTGTTTTTCGAATTAAATTACAAATTGAGGCTTGTAGAATCCTCAGAATTCAATGAAAAAGCAAAGCACAATCTCAGATCTGTTTTTTGAAATGGGTTCCTGACAAGACATTCGACATAACTCTGTAGAAAAAATAATGTTTTGATATACTGGGAAGTAAAATGAGAGTGTCAAAATTGGAATTAAAAAAAAGCCAAAAACTCGGTTTTTTCAAATGGAAACCATATTTTTTTCACTCACATATCAATTTGTGAGGTGAAAATAGGTACCTAGAGTTTATTGAGGGTTCCCTATATCTAAAATAATTTTCGTCGAGATATTCAGGAAAAACTGTCAGAGTGTCGAAGTTCGAATTCCATAAAGAGCAGGAATTCGATTTTTTCAAATGGAAACCGGATTTTTTTCACTCACATTTCAATTCGTGAGGAAGAAATAAGTAGAGCCTTTTAAGGGTTCTCTATATCTAAAATGTACCATTTTCGAGATATTCAGAAATATCTGTAAGCAACGAGCATATAATATGTGAGGTATCAATAATTATGATCTATGTTCACCCCAAAGATTATAGAGTTAGAAAGATAGAAAACGCCCTTACATGAAATACGTTTTGGATTCTTTATATTTTATTTGAAATGATTGTGTTAAATCAACTACAATACAATAATTATGAAATTGAGAACATTTAAAAAATTTGTTCACATATTAGAGAGTTATTATAACAATTTCAAGAACTTATTCATACAGTGAACTCTCGATAAATCAAACATCGATATATTGAACAGTTGTTCTGGACCCGATTCATGCATATCTTACCAAGTGTATTTTAACCTCAATGAGTCTAGAGGGTCTAGTAGATGAGTCGAACTGCAGGAAGGGTCGTCAAGAAAACCACCACCTCTATAAGTCGTTCTTCTGACTACCATTGCCTCTATGAGTGGAACTTTTTGATCTAATGAATAAGACTGAAGAAAATTCGGTTCGCAAACAAATTATTCAGATCAATATATTTTTGCCCCGAAACCTCTATCCATTTGACAGCACTGAAATAAAAAGCAATGAACAAGACAGTTTCACATTACGAGTTTCAAAACTTACATTTCCATTCTCCTTGGTTATGAAAAGAATTTACTTTCAAGATTATTCTTTCTATTATTTCTGCAATTAATCACCATGCATTTCGAATGTCGGCCAGTTTCTAACACAAAATTTATAACAGTAAAACACACAAACCAAGATTATGGAGTGAGCTAGGTGCTACTCTTGTAGATTTCGAGTTATTTCAGTGGAAAATACGCGAGAAAATACAATCATCATTCAGCAAAAATATTTATTCAAGTATTGCTTTCAAAATTGACAACAGCCTACTAATGATCTCTATATAATCTATGCCAAATGGACCCCAATTAAATATTTTGACCATAACCCGATTAATTTTGAAAAACAGATGTCGCTGACATCACTGTAGTCGCTTCGTTTTCCATCTTTATACTCTATAATTTTTGGTTCACCCTTTCATAAGAATCTCTATGACTTTATTCAAAATAATCCAGGTTTGTTCCAACTGAAGAATTTATCGTGTGCAATGTATTGGCAGAATTCTGTTCCAGAATGAATAAGGAAATCCACCAACCAAGAAATATTGAGAAAAATGTTCGGAAGTAGGTGGACGAAATTCACAGAATGTGTTATGATTCATGACTTGTTTTATAAGTTTTGCATTGCAATTTAAGCTTTCGATATGTGTGTCATATTTTCCGAAAAATAACTCGTTATTTTCGTTATGAGCAGTAAAGATACTAGTGGCCGTTTTCTTCGAACAATGAAATAAGTTTTGAGGAAAATCATCAACAGAATTATGAAAAAATATTCTGAATATAGTCAAAAATTTTTATGAAAGAGCGAACATAGATTATATGATAATATTAAGCTCGTAGCAGTTATTTCTGAATATCTTTTGGATATAGGGAATTCTGAATAGACATAACTTATTTTCAACTCACAATTTCATATGTGAGTGAAAAAAATACGGTTTCCATTTGAAAAAATCGAGTTTTTGGCGTTTTTTGAATTCCAACTTTGAGTCTCTCATTTTACTTCCCAGTTTATCAAAACGTTACTTTCTCTACAGAGTTATGTTGAATATTCTGTCTGTAACCCATTGCGCTTTCATTGAATTCTGAGTGTTCTACAAGCCTCAATTTGTAAACTTTTTCGAAAAACAGTGAATAACTCGAAAACGGCACTAGATGGCTATGGGGAGTGATACATAAAATGAATGTGGCATTCGAAGATCTATCCGAAAAAGTCATAACATACAGGGTGTCCCATTTGAAATAAGGAAGTTGATACCATTTCCGGTGAAAGCGGAAGTCATTGATATTCAAAAATATAACATAAATGAAGGTATTCTTGGCTTATATCTTCACACAAAATTTGAAAATGATCGAATAATTATTTCTCCACAAACTTCTAATGAACACCCTGTATATTGTGGAAAAACTTTTAAAATTCCGAGTAAGGCAGCTGCATCTCCAACTCCAAAACAGAACATCCAACATTCGAAAAGATCCTCGTCTACGTCGGACAGGAGGAAAAAAGCCATTATAAATTCATTCTTCCCGAGACAAATGGTTCCGGTAATTAAATTCCGCGTTTTAGTATGTAAATTGACGAATCCCGGATCCCGGGAATCGGCTATCGATCAGGCCAATCCGAAATAACAGAAAAACGAAGCCCGAGACTCGATTATAGCGAATTTGTCGCTCTCCCGAAAAAGACTGATGAATAAATCTCCATGAAATTTTTACGATCCCTAATTAGACACCACAGGACGGGCGATTTGCATCAGAACCGAGAACGGCGAAGTCGGTCAGTCAGAAAGAGAAAAACTCGGAAAAAATGAATCCATCCAAACACATTTTCATGTAGAATGTTTCAAAGACGAAACTGCGTTTCTCACCTTTTCGAAAACTGATCAGAACTCATTTAGAACCAAGCTGTTAACTTTACACTCCTTAACTTCATCAGTGAAACATGAAGGCGTCCGCGAAGGTCTACCAATATGGGTGCAAATTGTTTTCGGATTTCAGTGGCTCAACATGAATTTTCAATAAGAATTTTTTTTCGTCCAACTGCCATTCAAAGTGACACTTTTAATAGCAGCAAACAATGATAAAATTGATTTTTTACGTGGAAGCGTGTTAAAAATATTTCTCTATTTCAGTATCGTAATGAGTTCATTACAGTACTAAAAGTAGTGCTGTAATGAAACTCATTACAGCATTGTTTTCAGTTATATTTTTCGTTTTGTGGTTGTCAGTACTGACCTCCTACCCATCAATTTTCGAATCAAATCAATTCTAATTCCGTGATCTGTCAAATTTCGTAAGTCACACCAACTGCCAAGCTACGATACAAAAATCACTAACCTGAATTTTCATTTGAATTTCGAGAGTATTTCACGAAACCTGACTGAAATAGAGAAAATATCGTCTAATACTCGTTGCAGAAGGCAATTCCAACACTCATGCTTTCGAAAACTCACTCCTTCGTCGCTCGTTTTCGAATTTCGCATTCGTGTTGGAATAGGAGCTCATTCTGCAACTTGTTTTAGAATATACTATTTCAGCACTCCATTTCCTTATGATGAAATCAGATGAGAAATTTTAAGCAATTGCAAATTTTTATTATCAATATTCAACGATCATTACCTATGAACATTAACATTAATCGTAAAACTAGAACAATTACTAACATTAATGCCTTTAGTAAGCTTCGCAACACATTATTAGAATCCTCAGAACCATCAGTACTTGTAGAAACCGGAAGTACAATATTGGATGATGATGATCCAAAATATGTTGAGGTTGGGAGAATTTTTTCAGCAATGACATTTCTATATGCAATGGAATGATCAACATAGCCCTCGGCTACCGTCGTAGACTTCCATCCACCATATTTTTTTTTATATCCGTATATATTTGCTCCTGATTTTGCTAGCAATGAAGCAGAGGATCTTCTAAAACAGTGTCCTGTATATTGCTTTGGTTCTGGCAGTTTGAAGAATTCGGCAACAAAATATGGAATTTTCTCAAATGTATTAATACCAACATGATTGGCAGTGCATTTATTATTCATGTATTTCAGGAAAAAACGACGATGTTTGATGACAGAAGGGCGCAGTGCGAAGTACTTAAGAAAATAGTCTACATACTTCCCAATAATACTGAAAGAACGACTGACTTTCGTTTTTGTATTTGAAAGTTGTATAACCAATGATTTATTTGTTATTTTGATGTCTTCCACTGATAAATTACACAATTCTTCACGCCGACAGGCTCCAAATAATCAGAAAATAGTTGCAACCTTAACTATCAAGTATTTCTCATCTGGTACCTCCTTTACAAACTTTTCAACTTGTGCACGAGTGAGAATTTTAGATTTTTTGGAACGATATCCTTCCCTTTTCCGTTTTAAATATGCTATTACCTTAAAAAAAAATTTCAAACATCCACACCATTTTTAACAAGTGCGCTTGACTTTATCATTGAAAATTTGCTCCACAAAGTTGATGAACTTCAATATTTTGGATTTTTCTTCTAAATATGCCAGGAAAACAGTTTCAGTGAAGTTCACTTCTACATTTTTCGATATACACCAGGTCAGCAAATTGTTATATGCAATATCGTACTGCTGAATAGATTTTTTAGTCAGAAGTTCCAGATTTGCTCTTCTTGCAGAGTTTTCAATATCCAGAGGAACAACCAAATCGTCACTTTTATTAATAATTGGACTCTCGACAAACATATTAAGCAGTTAAAAACCCAAGACGAAAATTGGATAGGAACGAAATTCAAATGACAGCGTCTTTTCTCATTTGTTAGTAATCATAACGTTGGCAACGTTTGCCATTCACAACAAACCTTTTGATCATTTGAATAATAAAATGCATTTTGAACTTTATTGTCATTGCAAATTCGCCCATTTCATTATCAAAATAGGGCAGTTGTACAAAAAACATTGTATGGTATTTGTGTTAAAAGTGATTTTATTTCGTCCGTGAAATTGTCCAATTCGCTCCGCTCATTTCACACACTTTTTCACTCAAAAAATAAATCGTCACTTTCAACATTATCATATCATAAATAACCTTTCTCTATTTCAGTATCGTAATGTGTTCATTACAGTACTAAAAGTAGTGCTGTAATGAAACTCATTACAGCATTGTTTTCAGTTATATTTTTCGTTTTGTGGTTGTCAGTACTGACCTCCGATCCACTCAATTTTCGAATCAAATCAATTCAAATTCCGCAATCTGTCAAATTTGGTTAGTGACACCAACTGCCAAGATACAATACAAAAGTCACTTATCTGAACTTTTATTTGAATTTCGAGAGTTTTCCACAAAACTTGACTGAAATAGAGAAAATATCGTCTAATACTCGTTGCAGAAGGCAATTCCAACACTCATTTCGCATTCGTGTTGGAATAGGAGCTCATTCTGCTACTTGTTTTAGAATATACTATTATTCACTATCAGGCGGACGGGTCTAGGTCATTCTCTCTGTATATTTGTGAAAGTTTTATTAGGGTTTTCTCTCCCAGTCTCTGAAAATAAAAACAATCAGTATTTTTTTCTAATAATAGAATAAAGGCCCCTGTGTGAAACTCCTTCGTCAGACAATTTCTGGATTTCATTAAACTTTGCAGAATCGTTAGAAATGAACTATTTCAATGGATGGTAGGGTAGACCCTTTATATGGTAGCAGTATGTAAAGTTCCTTGTGCGACACCCTGTATCACCAATAAGTGTTCCAACAGTCTGAATTCAGGTCACAAGAATCGATGAGCGAAGCCTAAAACCTGCATTTCTCCTAATTAATGCTGAAGCATGTAATTCATTCAGTTCGGTAGGTAATAATTTCATCACACTTCCTATGGAATCAGTTTGATGAACGTACACTAGAATAATTTCGCCTGAAACGCAACATAATTTATGCATAAATATGTTATGTCCCGGACCGACACAAAAGTTCTGTGCGCTGTGATGCCAAATTTATCACAGAAGATACGTCAAGCGAATTAATCGAAACAGTAATATATTTTAATTTCGGTGAATGATTATTCATTTTGCTCTTTTGATGTAAAATAACGATTCGATTAGTTTTCATGTTGTGCAATGTCCATACCGGGATGCGCATATATTTGGAATTATTCGATGGTGATATTTGATTTGGAATATGTTGTCTCACACCTTCATATTATTAAATCATGATTTTCTCAACCAGCTGATGGGTTATTTTTGGGATATTGAATTCCAGGAATATTGAAATGTTGAACTCGGAAAATCCTCTCTCAATATGAATATTTTGCAATATCCAGGGATCATTTCTATGTGAGAAACGTAGAGGTCTTTGAAATCTATGTGATTTGTAAAAGATATAATGAAATATACATTCAGGAGAATGCGCATAAAGAAAGCGAATCGAAGTCAATTGTAAATTGAGTAAAACTAATTTTATTACCGTATATTTTCGTGGACACATTTAATACATCATGAAAGCATGAAACGTCATGAAAATGAAGTTAATAATAAGTTTGAAATATATTAAAAATATACAGCATGCCAAAAAAAGTAATGTAACTCCTCAATAATTTTTTCACGAAGAATTATCAAAGAAAATTCTCGCACCCGTCGATTTTTCATTTCAAAAGCAATTCATCGTTTGCGGTTTTAAATTTTCCAACCCCGCACCTCTCTACTTAATTTTTTCAAATAGGAATATATGGATTGGGATACAGCAAATGAAAGGTAGTTCGATAACCTAATCAACGATGTGGCTACAAGTTAAATTGATCGTGATGTTGTTTTTTTGATAAAAAATTACTACAATGTTGCTAGTACTTTCAGCAAAATAGTAAAACATGTGTATATCTATTTCTTTTTCAACGCCCTGTATCTTGAATACGGATGGCGATACGAAAATTCGTTACTGAAAAAACTCCTACTATTTTTCAGTTTCCTATCTATGCGTGAGAGGTGGTCACCTTCTTTTGAAACACTCGGTAGATTGGAGAGCTCAGTGCACTACTAGTGTGTTTAGCTGGCAAATAATATGTATCACACTGCCTAAATCTAATGGAGGGAGTGTAGCATTGCAATTTTTAGATGTTATCGAGGCATTCCAGGTGATTGCTGATTATAGTTATTTTTGATATGAGTGTTAAAAGTGAAGTTTTATTTTGTGAGTGAAAATTGAACAATTTCACAAACAAAATAAAATCACTTTTAACACAAATACCATTTAATGTTATTTTTACAACTGCCCAATTTTCACAACGAAATGGGTGAATTTGAAATGACAATAAACTTCAAAATGCATTTTAATATTCAAATAATCAAAAGATTGTGGTGAATGGCAAGTGTTGCCAACGTTATGATTACTAACAAATGAGTAAAAACGCTGTCTTTTGAATTTCGTTCATGTCCAATTTTCGTCTTGGGTTTTTAACTGCTCAACATGTTTGTCGAGAGTCCAATTATTAATGAAAGTGACGATTTGGTTGTTCCTCTGGATATTGAAGAGTCTGCAAAAAGAGCAAATCGGGAACTCCTACCTAAAACCTCTGTTCAGCAGTACGATATTGCATATAACAATTTCCTGGCCTGGTGTAAGTAGCAAAATGTAGAAGAGAACTTCAGTAAAACTGTTTTCATGGCATACTTAGAAGAAAAATAAAAAATATAGAGTTCATCAATTTTGTGGAGCAAATTTTCAATGATAAAGTCAAGCGACCTTGTGAATGGTGTGGATGTTAGTAGATATTTCAAGGTAATAGCATTTTGAAAACGGAGAAGTGAAGGATATAGTCCTAAAAAAATAGAAAATTCTCACTCGTGAACAAGTTGAAAAGTTTATAAAGGAGGCATCAGATGAGAAATACTTGATGTTTAAGGTTGCAACTATTTTCGGATTATTTAGAGCCTGTCGGCGTGAAGAACTGTGTGATTTATCAGTGGAAGACATCTAAATAACACATAAATCTATGGTTATACAACTTACAAATACAAAATGAAAGTCAGTTGTTCTTTCAGTATTATTGGGAAGTGGGTAGACTATTTTCATAAGTACTTTGCACTGCGCCCTTTTGTCATCAAATATCGTCCCTTTATCCTGAAAACATGATTAATAAATGCACTGCCAATCCAGTTAGTAATAATACATTCCTAAAATTCCATCTATTGTTGCTGAATTCGTCAAACTGACAGAACCAAAGCAATGTACAGGATACTTTTTTCGAAGATCCTCTCCTTCATTGCTAGCAGAATAAGGAGCAAATATTACGGATATAGAAAAACATGGTGGATGGAAGGCTACGATGGTAGCCGAGGGCTATGTTGCTCATTCCATTGCATATAGAAATGCTGAAAAATTTTTCCCAACCTCAACAGATCATCATCATCCAATATTGTACTTCCGGTTTCTACGAGTACTGATGCTGCTGAGGATTCTAATAATGTGTTGCAAAGCTCTCTAACGTCACAGGGCATTAATGTTAGTAATAATTCTAGTTTCACGTTTAATATTAATGTTCATAAGAAATGATTGTTGAATATTGATAAAAAAAAAATTTGCAATTGCTGCATTTTTCTCATCTGATTTCATCATAGGAAAATGGAGTGCTAAAAATATTTTTAACACTAATGTTGAAAATATTTTTAACACGCTCTCACGTAAACAATCAATTTCAACAGTTGTACAAAAAAGAATTATTGACGACTTACGTTTCTTTTTCGGCACGCTGTATAAGTAGAAATCAAAGACTCCTCCTGCGAAAACCGTTGTTTAAGCACGATACCACCCCCATACCCCGATCTTCAAAGTTTCGTCAAGACCTCGTAGGCTCAAAGGACACCCACTCGACCGCGCCCTTGACCTTTTTTCCACCCATTAAGCTCAGCAGGAGTGGAACAGACCCTCGAATAACATCTCTCCCGGCCTCTCGTCAGCCAGGAATTCTTCCAAATTTAATTCTCTTTGAGCTCCGCTGGAACGGTCCCAGATATGATCCAATCATTTCAACTTGACAACTCCACCTGCAAGACATTCCGTAAGTAGGGACGATTCAATCCAGGAACTAATTTAATTCTGTATCACTTTCATGAATAGATGTCGGACCTACGTAGCTATGGCTCGGCTCGAGTTTATTACACGTGATAACTCATTCAGGACTTCCAGAAATCCGGGGAGATATGTTCGTACGTGGAAATCTGGGTTGGGAAGGTCAAAGCTGAGAGCCCATAAGATTCGGCATTAAATGAAATGTTATCAATTTGACCAACATTTCAATAGTACGGAATAAAAATCGGGTCATGAATGGAGTGCCTACACGAAGGAATGGAAGGCACTAACAAAACTGGAAAAGTTCGAAAAAATACAAAATGTACTCTGACAAAAGTATATTATATTGCCCCACAAGAGTTAGGGATGTCGTATTCAATCGTTTTGAAAAGTATGTACTTTTCGAGAAAATCGCTGTAAAATCATTTAACACTCAATAATAACTTGAATCTATCCAATAAAAATCAGTAAGAGACATTTCGTCAATCTGGTCGCCCTTTTTCTGAACTTTGGTTCTTTGGATATGCCTCATG
This sequence comes from Hippodamia convergens, assembly GCA_038502775.1. Classification (NCBI taxonomy): domain Eukaryota; kingdom Metazoa; phylum Arthropoda; class Insecta; order Coleoptera; family Coccinellidae; genus Hippodamia; species Hippodamia convergens. Next base: position 82,908,429 of record CM076608.1, on the reverse strand, counting down.
AATGTTCTTATTTTGAAGTGGAGTCAGTTTATCAACGGGTTCTATTCGAAACGAGTTTTCTGAAAATGCCAAGAAGTAAATTAACAAACGCTGAGGCTACAACGGCTATGGGAATGCTACAGGTGTCCTAACTCAGGTTGTTGTAGCGGAAAGGTTACGTTTCGGAAAGACCAAGGCTTGGTGGGTGACGATTTTGAGATTCTCGAAAAATAAGGGCATGGACAATCCCACACATAACCTGTGATCGACGCTATGTCCAAGAAGTCAATCCATTCCGAGGGGGTAGTGTTATGGTATGAGCAGGGATATGTTTGAATGGGCGCACAGATCTACACATTTGTCCAAGGAATATGAGCGTCTTGATCACTCTGTATGCGCTGCAGACCTACAGGCTAAAATTATTTTATTTTCTGCAACTTGAAATCATATCTATATGAATTTTTATCATAAAATCTCATTTTAACCATATGTTTTTGCGATATAAGTCAATATCCCTTACTCATGTGGAGCATTTTATATCGAAGTTACGCTTTATTGAAACCCAAAAATATCTAGGAAAAAAAGATTTTTTTGTTATATCAAAATGGTAAATGCCATAGAAATGTAATAGGAATTTGCATCAAAGTCGGTACTGTAATAGCCAATAAATCCAGGGACGGGCCGAAGCCAAATTTTTGGGGGGGGAAATCCATAGAAAATTTTCCAACTATACATTGAATTCACAGAAAACCGTTATACATAATATGGCATGATATTTGTTTCGGTAAAAAAAATTCATTGATGAATTTCAACAGAGTGAGGAGCAATTAACTTTTTTTCCATCTTCTGAACATTCATTAAGTAGATTTTATGGAGTCCATTTTTTTCGTCAAGATTATCTTGATTGTACTTGAAACTTTGAGAAACACTACTTGTTTGTTTCTTCAGTTTTGTAGCTTTTCTTTATTTCATGGAATCTGGGAGCGAAGGCAAGGCTCATTTTCATCCGAGGAAATATTTTTTCTGAAAAATCTATTTAATCTGTGGAGTAAATATTGGGAATGAGCAGTTTCAATACGATGAATCTCATCAGAGTGGTGAGAAATTAACGTTGATTTTCCAATTACCCAAATTCAATTATGTGAGTTTTTTTATTTCATGGAATTATTTTTTCTGTGAAAAGTACTTTGAGACACACTTTTTGTTTCATTCTTTGATTTAATTCAGTTTCATTCTTTGGTGTATCTCAAATTTTCAAGTATCATTAAACAATCATTAAACATTAACATTTTTCACAAAAAAAGAGATTCCATAAAATAAAAAAATATACATGATTGAATGTTGGGTAGATGAAAAATCAAAGTTGATTACTTACCAGTTTAAGGAGATTCTTAATATTAAAACTGCTCATCCCTAAACATGGGCTCATTTCACAGAATAATCGGAACAGAATATTTAGGAGATATATTTCGTTTTATAAAAAATGAGCCTTCCTTTTGCTTACAGATTCCATGAAATAAAGAAAAGCAACATAACAAAGGAATAAAACAGACAATGTGTGTCAGAGTAGCAAACATCATAAATCAAGATACTTAAAAAAAAAAGATCCCCAATTTAGTAGGGAAAAAGTTCCGACGTGAGTCAGTCATATTGGAGAAACAATTTTGAACATAATTTCCTGATTTGAGATGACGATTTTGAACTCTTTATAGAGTTTATTGCAACTAGTGTTTGGAATTGAGGATATATTTATTGTTTTTGAACAATTTTTGATGTGTTGGATTTGTGTTTCGTAGCTAATTTCAGTTTTTCTAGTTGAAAAAAAATAATACAAATAATTTGCCTTCCGATATTCTATATTCTATGGTCACAACCCATAATTTTTCTCTCACACTTGCTGTCCTTTGTGCATTTTCTGTTCATGAACTTGTTTCAGGTTTTTTTTTTATAAGGCACCACAGATCACATAACTCAAACTTCACTTTGGACCTTTGTTGGTTCATTTTTTTAAATTTATTTACAAATATTGTTCATTTGCAAAAGTATAACACAATGTACGAAGAGCGTACCTAATGATGATTCTGCTTGTCTGATAGAAACAGCTTAAATTTATGATACCAGATGGTTTTTTCATGACACAGTCCATGCGACGCAACTGAAAAATTCACAACTACTAAATACCTACTTCTTGAAGTCGCATGACTTGATGGTAGAAATATTGGGTTGAATACCATTTATTGCCGGCTATACCTATATTGTTAAGTACTGATTGCATACTTGTTTTTTCTAATTCAGATTCCTTCGAATTCCATAACTCTTTTGGAACTATGTATTTCATCTGCTTCGAAATTTTACCAACTGCTTTGAAAGTTTTTCAACTCTTTAAAATTTTTTTCTAACTGCTTTGAAATTTTTCCAACTCCCTTGAAAATCTTCCAACTGGTTTGAAAATTTGCCAACTTCGTTCAACATTGGCGGGGGATCATCCCCCTCATCCCCCCTTGGGCCCGTCCCTGAATAAATCTTGAGTTGTTGACGCTGGTTTCCTTGTGCCTTTCTATGTTGCAACGATAACATTTTTCCCTTCGCTGGCGGCAAAGCGGCGGAGGAAAAATGAAACTTTACGCTCTTCTACTCAGTCGAAAACATAAAATAACTAACTATTTGTCAGAGTACATTTTGCATTTATTTTTTTCTAATTTTTACGGTTATATCAGTTCCTCCACAAATGCATAAAAGACTTTCAATACTCCTCATGAGTATGAAGAGTATAAAATCTAATTTATTATGTGAAAGTTGTGGGTTAAAAAATAGTTATTTGTGCAACCAGTTGGGAAAAGCATTATTTTTCGTAATGAGCGGAGTTACGAAAAATAGTGTTTCCCAACGTGTTTCACACAATATTTTTTCTTATTTTGAATAGGATGTGACTATTTGAAGTCAAAATGAAAGTACCAAAACGTCCCTACAAGCGTCAAGTGAATTCGGAGATACATATTCATTTTTCACTTCGTTGCTATCGAAGTATCGTTAGTGAAAGTGTCGTATTTCGTAATTTTGATTGTCAAAAAAGTGGAATATCATAATCGCTTCTTTATTCGCAAATATTTCCTTGAAATTGTTTCAAAGTAGAAAATATATAGCAATGTCTAATTCAGAGAACGACGTACCGAGCGACATCGAGGAAGCAGCGCAATCTGCGTTATCTACAATTATTCCTAAGAAGTCGAGGAGCAAGTATGATTTATCCTATGCCAAATTCTGTTCATGGTGTGAACAAAAACGGATTACTCATTTGAACGAAAAAGTTTTGCTAGCGTATTTTCAAGAGAAAAAAGGAATGAAGAGACCTTATGGAGCTTATATTCGATGATAAGAACCGAATTGTACTTGAAGAGAAATATTGATATCAAGAAATATACAAACTTAGTGGCTTTTTTAAAACGTCATTCTGAAGGTTACCAACCTAAAAAGTCGAAAGTTTTTAGTAAAGAAAACATTGCCCATTTTCTGAAAGAAGCTTCCGATGGGAAACATTTAATGAATAAGGTAGCATTGATCGTTGGAGTTGCTGGAGCTTACCGAAAAGGTGAATTAACTTTTCTTCGCGTAGAAAATGTAGTGTTTCAGGAGGAATTTGTTAAAGTTACCATTCCGAACACAAAGACGAAAGTATGTCGAGAATTTGCTATAACCGCTGGAGCTTTTGACGGTATGAACTGCATCGAAATGGTTAAAAAATATGTTAATCTAAGGCCATCAAATGTTAAGCATGACAGATTATTTGTGAAATATTTGAATGGAAGATGTGAAGTGCAACCTGTAGGTATAAACACATTTGGAAATATTCCGAAAATTATCGCCCAGTTTTTAAAGTTGCCAAATCCTTCTTTGTATATTGGTCACTGTTTTCAACGGTCATCCACTACTCTGCTTGCGGATTCTGGAGCTGATTTGCTGAGAATCAAACAGCATGGAGGATGGAAGTCCAATACAGTTGCTGAAGGTTACGTGGAGAATTCCATAATTAATAAACAGAAGATTGCGACAAACATTCTTGCAGAAAATCACAAAGAAAATACCCAAATTAATGCTACAAAAAACTTCGTTGTCCGCTGGGGTCAATATCAATAATTGTTCAAATTGTGTAATTAATATTTATAATTAATTTTCCCATTCACGTGTTACAGTTACTTGAATATTAAATGTATTGATCTTCATAATATGTAATACATGAAGGAAGTAAGGAAGTACATAGTTCAAGTAGTTTAGTCTCACAACGATTCTGTGTTTTTCACAATCAATGGCGAAATTTACTTTTCATCACCAGTTGCAAAAAGTTCCTCTTTTCGTAACTAGCTACGAAAAGTAAGACGTTCCATAACGTCGATGAGTTTTGAAAAGTGTCACTTTATATGTCAAAATTAGAAAAAGAATGTTCCTTAACTTCACGACAGATTATCTGAATCGAAATTTCATCACGAAAAAATTTTCATTCCAAAATTTGTTTTCCAACGTTGTATCTACTTATGCGACAAGTGTCCCACATCGATTCTGAGAACACCAAAATCTCAACCACGCAGCAAATAATCCCCCTCCTCTCTCGCCACATTATCCTTCGAAATTCCGCGTCGGCATAATCGACAAACAGAAATCCCACAGATCCAATAATATACCGCCCAAAAATTCAACTTGAGGCACGCAACGTCATCGTCCCCACGCCGTCTATCGTGTGATTGCCCAAGGAGCTTATCCTGAATTTAAAGGAGCCCGACGCGCGAAATTCGCCGGGGAAAACACGAAAAATATTTAATAATTCGCGATCGAGCGAGGAGCGAGGTGTCGGATGCTTGGAGTGGCCGCTTGGAGGGGTTGCTAGGACGATATCCAGGCGATTCGTGACTGAGGGGCCTATGGAGAATCTTCACAGTTTTTAATTTCTAGATATTCAAGAGTTTTTTGCTAGTTCAATGATTTGAGTCTTTTTAAATTCTTATAATTTTTTATATCATTATATTTCAACTATATTCTTTTCGTATTGCCATTATGTTTTATTTTTCTGTCATTGACTATTCCTATACATTATATAATGTCTCAAAGGAGGAATAAATTATTATTATATATATATATATATATATATATATATATATATATTCTTATGAAAAAGAGAGCTAAAATAATACAATAAATGTTGAAACAAAAAGTACCTAAGCTGAGGTAAAAGAAGGACGGGGTATCATAACATTCTTTGTATGATACTATAGAATCATACGATACTATCAACACTTGTATCATACGATACTATACAGCCAGAGGAAAAAACCTCAGCCGAAAAAAGCTGCCTCCCCGTAAACAAAATAACATAAAATATCAGGAAAATCTTGAATGACATCAGTGGTATCATCTTCATGATATCCGTCGATGGTCTCGGATACACAGATTCTTCCCAAAACGTAATTCTTAATCTGAAATGAAAAAAGACAAAAGCAGAAAAGAAACCGATTATTCAGAATAAATCGAAGGCATTTTAGAAATGCATTTGCTACTTTGAAAAACATCAGCATTAAGATTTCTTGGCCAAATAATGTTCGGAGATTTATAAATATTTATGACAGAAATGTTACAAAATTTGAAAGAAATGAAAAAAAAAACTCCATCAACCTACCCTTTCCGAATCTGTTGAAAGTTACGTAACTGATAATTTTTCAACATAACAAGCTAAACTTGTGAAAAATCAATTAATACATAACCTTTCAACTGTCCTCTTTCACGAAGATTATTTTCTGTTGCCGTGTGGGTTTCTTGCAGAAGAATCTCTTTGATACCATGTTCATCAGCTAATTTGGAGACGTAATCACACTTGTCTTTCGAAATTCCTTTTATATTCAAATTCAAAATCCATAAATTGTTGCTCTCTGGTCGTGAGGGTTTTTTCAAACCAGATACGACCTTCCAGGTGATGATTTTTCGGCACTTCAGATGTTTGAAGACCGCTACGGGACCCCAATGAAAGGCAATCATCTCCCATAGATAAACCAAATATGTTATAACACAAGAAAACAGAATATTTTTCAGGAACAAAAACTAAGACATATTACGAGAATTGTCATTCTGACAATATTATTATTATTATTTTTATTATATATGTTTTTTCTCAGCCTTCGACTGGTAACAGAAGCTGCGGGTTATACCAAAACAGCACTTTATCTGGATTATGTTTCAAGATTCAGGGTGGAGCGGACCATATGGCATGTGCTCAGAATGACTGACCTCTGCAGCAGAACATAAAGGTTATCAGGGAGGTTTAATAACTTAAGGCCTTCAAGCAGGTTCTTTGGGATAACTCCTGTATTAGACAGGACAATGGAATGATGGTGTATTTCTTGTATCCCCACAATCTCAGAATTTCTTCAGCAAGAAGATTTCTGAGTGATAGTGTCTTCTATATTCTGGGTGTTTGGAACTGCTATATCTAATAAATAGACTTCCTTATTCTGTTCATTCTCTAAGAGAAAGTCTGGTCTATTATGCCTGATTGTCTTATCAGTGAGTATTGTCCGATCATAGTAGAGGCGATACTCTGAACTTTCTAGTTGAAACAAAAAGTACCTAAGCTGAGGTAAAAAAAGAACAGGGTATCATAACATTCTTCTTATGATACTATAGAATCATACGATACTATCAACACTAGTATCATACGATACTATACAGCCAGGGGAAAAAACCTCAGCCGAAAAAACCTGCCTCCCCGTAAACAAAATAACATAAAATATCAAATATCAGGAAAATCTTGAAAGACATCAGTGTGATCATCTCCATGTTATCCGTCGATGGGCTGGGATAAACAGATTCTTCCCAAAACGACTCGCAATTCCTAATCTGAAATGAAAAAAGACAAAAGCAGAAAAGAAACCGATTATTCAGAATAAATCAAATGCATTTTAGAAATGCATTAGGTAAAAAACATCAACATTCAGATTTCTTGGCCAAATAATGTTCGGAGGTTTATAAATATTTATGACAGAAATGTCACAAAATTTGAAAGAAATGAAAAAAACTCCATCAATTTCCCCTTTCGGAATCTGTTGAAAATTACGAAGTGATAATTTTTTTAACATCACAAGTTAAACTCTCCAACCATTAGCCATGCGTTCGATGCCTTTTTGTCGACATTTGGCCTATCCAGGTCGTGAGCATGCTGCCCGTGTATAGCTTTTGCCCTCCTTATTGCCTTATTATTATTATTATTCTTCGAGAAAATCGCTGTAAAATCATTTATTTGTTTCTCATTTGTGACGTCAGTTTCCAAAAACACAATATTAATCAAGAAAGTTTATTTTATCAAGTCACTAACTTGTAAAACTGTCAGTTAACTTGCTAAATTTTCACAAGTTTGTAGTTTTATTTACATTAGAAACTTTTGTTTTATAGTCATATATGTTGAAAATCATGGTACAATTGTTATTTCCAGTAACACAGATTTTTGATGATGAAAGAGTTGATACTGATGAAGATGAACCATCTGTTGACTCAGAAACTGCTGAAATCGAGGACTGCAGAACATTTTACTCTCCTTACTACCAAATAATTTGCTAGACATTTCAATTTTTTGTTGACCCAATCATCGACATAACTCATCGCAATTTCGGTGCTTTTCCACCCTCCTGCACGCTTTAGTGCTAAAATATCTCCACCCGAATCCGCAACCATAGTGGCTCCAGTTCTGCGAAAAGAGAGGCCGGTGTATAACTCTGGGTCTTTTAAACCTAAATATTTCGCTATTTGCTTTGGGACACCACCAATAGTGTGCTGGCCAGCATTAAGGGAAATGCACTCTCCATGTCGGTATGTCGAAAAAAATCTTAGGCTTTCTGTTCTAGGAGGCCGAAGATTTACATATTTTCTGTGTAACATGCAGGGCTTGAAGCTGCAGCCATCATCGGTTATGGTGAATCTTCTTATTGTTGATTTTTTGTTTGCCGCAATGTCACAATAACGTATTTTTCCATATCTTCTAAATCATTCATGTTTAAGGAGAGAATTTCGTCACATCGACAACATCCAAAAATCCCAAATATTGTTACAATTTTCGCCAGAAACCACTGGTCATCAGGATCATGTAAAAAAAATTGTTCAGCCTCTTCTTTACTTAATACCTTGGCCTGTTTTGGCGTATAACGCTCATTTTTTCGTTTCAGAAACGCTATTACCTTTTGAAATCTGCAAACGACAACTGAACGTAATATTTTTTGATAAATTTTTTAAGGAAAACAAACCTGCGCACAGGGACATTTTCTTTCATTTCCAAGCAGCTTTTCAGCATAGACCATTTTGTCCATGAAGTATTAAGGCTGAATCTTGCTGATAGTTGATTCAAGTAGACCACTGTTTTGCCACTTTTTGAAGTCGTCGAATTCTCGCTCGTACCTGGGAGCTGATTTTGCAGGTAATAAACTTGAAGCTACACTGCTGGCTGCCTCACTTATTTCTTTTGGTACATTCATTTTCGCTTTCGCCAAAACAAATGTAAAGAAAAATAAACAGACGTGTTCATGGCAACGCTTCCATAACTTACGACATTGAGACAAATTATTGAGATTTTTTTGGAATTTATCTAACCTTTTTACAAATGAAAAACAAATAAAATATAAAACAATACACGCAAGGTAACGGGTTTTACTGGCTCAAGGAGGTAACTGACTCGTCTGCGGCTCGTCAGTTATATCCCCCCTTCGCCAGTAAACACCGTTTTACCTTGCTAGTAATGTTTTATACTATAATAATTCGCGATCAAGCGAGGAGGAGCTGAGGTGTCGAATGGCTGGAGTGGCCGCTTGGAGAGGTTTCCAGGACGATATCCAGGCGATTCGTGACTGAGGGGTTCTTTGATGCGAACGCCGAAAGTTTGGGGGCCGAATTTTAATTCGACTGATTTTTGGGCAGGAGCCGGAATTAATTACAGGGAGGCAGTTGGTCTCGATTGTTACCGGCGATGAAAGGACTTCGCTTTGTTGTAAGACGAGCCATACACCCCCAATTACTTCAGATTCGTCGACTTGAATATAAAAAATTTTCGAGATGTAAACTCTCGAGAAACTTGGAACAGAAGTTTCCTTGCAATTGACAGAATTTCACTTTGAGAAAACTCATAATCGAATCTTTTCATTTTCAGTTCGGAAGGTTTATTGCTCTTTTATGCCAGGTTGTTGGTCGATAAAGAATCTTCACAGTTTTTAATTTCTAGATACTCTAACTCTTCGTGGAAAATGAAGATACCCTGTGAGAATATACTGCTCCACAAGAGTTAGGGATATCGGATTCCATCGTTTTGAAAAGTATGTAAACCATTTGAAACTCAATAACAACTCGAATCGATCCGATAAATATCAGTATGAGACATTTCGTCAATCTGGTCGCCTTTCTGAAATTTGGTTCTTTGCATATACTTCGTTAATGTTTGTATTTTGAAATGGACTCGGTTTATCAACTGCTTCGATTTGAAACGAGTTTTCTGAAAATGCCGAGAAGAACATTAACAAACGCTGTTGCCAAATACAGGTTGTTGTAAGGAAATGCTCCAAGTCAGTGAAAGTGTGATATCTCGTCTTTGAAATAGGTTCAGGGAGACAGTATCCGTGATGGAATGACCAAGGCTTGGTGGACGACGAAAAATAACACCTACTCAGGATCGTTTGATCACCGTTTCGGCGAGAAGAAAGCCTACATCTTCGTGTAAAATGATACGGAATACTCTTTGAAATACAGATGGGGACCAGGTTCCCAGACGACGTTTGAGAGAGGTGAGTCTAGGTTCTAGACGTTTATTGAGAGGAGTTCTATTAACATGTGACCATAAGCGTCAAAGACTGGAATGGGCAAGGCAACATATCAACTGGAACGATCAATGGCGTAGTGTCCTTTTCACGGATGAATCCAGATATGGAGGATTTTCAGATTCTCGAAGAACAAGGGTATGTCCATTCATTCCGAGAGGGTAGTGTGATGGTATGGGCCAGGATATGTTTCAAAGGGCGCACAGATCTATACATTTGTCCTGGGAATATAAATTATTTTCCAATAATCTTTCTTACAAGAATCATTGTCGAGTTTCGTTACTCCTTTGACACGTATTTACAGTTCAAAGATAAATACATTTTTTAAACCCTCTCAAACACAAGTATACAAATCCAAACTCTTCCAACGATTACACGATTTGAAATAAAAAGAAACCAATTCAATGTAGTCGAGTAGAATGCAATACAGGAGGGAAAACGAAGGAGGAAGTCTAAGAAAGCGTCCCCAATCAGGATCGTACAGCGGGGATATTCCGTCATCATACATCATTCTGTGTCACCCGACATCTATGACAGAAGGAGGAAAATCTATAATGAACTTGTTTTCCGATAAAACATCGCTAACGTTATTAGATCCATCATCCATCTCTTAAATCTATTGTCAACTCATAAAACGTCACTGTAGATCTTACATTGATTTCGCGAGGGGGATGAAGAGGTGATTAATGGTCCTCTCTACAAGTCCACCCTCCATCCTCACGAGAAACGAGGTTCCATGTTAATTAGGAGTTCAACGAAAATAAAAATATCAGCAAACTTTCTTATTCATGAAATTATTTCACTTCATTAAGAGAAATTGAAAATTTTTCGGATCATTTGAAAAATTTTGAAAAGACTCGGGTTGAACGACATCAGTTGAAGAAGCAGAAGAAGATTTCGAAGATTGTGAACTCAATTTGGCACCTAAATTCGTGAATGAAATTTTTCATGGTTTTTGCAATGACAGTGAAAACTGTTTCGACTGTTTAGCATGTAGAAAGAGAATTTTTTCTATCTTGGACAAAGATGAGATAATTAATGTCTTGGCCAGGAATAGTGATGAACTTACCAACTTCCATTGTCATGTTCGCAGTTGACCAATCATCAAAACATCATAACAACTGTTCTATTTCAGTTATGACCACTCTTAAATAGTACTATTTAATAAATCTTGTTCTCAAAAGAAGGGAGAAAAAACAAATCAAGAATCGGTTGTCCTATCCTGTTATCCTGATGAAATAAAAACTTAAAAACAGGGACAGCATTTGTGGATTTATCAGCTGCATATGATTCAGTATGGAAAGATGGATTAATTTATAAACTTTATAACCATTTAAAATGTGGAAAAATGGTTAGACTATTAGAAAATCATCAGAAATATAGAAAATTGAGTGTCACTTCAGGTAATTTTCCCTTTAAACATAATTTCCATTCTAGATACCTAGGAATCGAACTTGATTCCTCTCCAAATTTCAAGGCCCATTTAGATGATCTGTGTTTGAAGCTCAAAACTCGAAACAAATTTTCCTTCAGAGACTAATTGGTTCTTCATGGGGCGCTGATGCAACAATACTTCAAACGACAGCTCCAGCTTTGGTTTTTTCTGCTGCTGAATATTGTTGTCCTGTTTGGTTGAACAGTGTTGATGTAGAAAAATTGATTCCCAACTTATTATTCTATGTGGATTATTAATGATACTATCAAATCTACACCTACTCCTTGGTTACCAGTCCTCCCAAATATTGTCTGTCCCCATATTCCTAGAGAGAACAGCTTTGAACTTTTGAAACCAATTTAATTCCTTTTCAAATTCATTTCCCATATTCACCTATATTCCAGACAATAAGGTCCCTCGATTGAAGTCCCGTAAACCTTTTTCGTCCAATTTTCTAATTGATATGAATTGAAGCGACAAAAAAATGTGGCAATCTGAATGTATGCAATTTTTTCAATAAAGATCTTGTTACTGATCCTTCCATCCGAGTTCCTGGTTTTGACCTTAATTAAAAATAATTCAATTCATTCTTTAAAATGGATTATTTTCTGCTTTTCATTTTAAGAATTTCCAGTCGTTTTGTGAAGAATCTGTTCATCTGAGTCCATAGACGGATAACATGAAGATGTTCTCTTAGATCACGTTGATGTCTCTCAAGACAGATTCATCTTGTTTATTTCTGAATTGTTTGTAATTTTTCTGTTATTATTCTGTATGTTTTGCAAAAATTCTACAAATAAAAAAAAATATATATAATATCTTTAGTAGATTTGTTTTTTCACGGGCAAGGTAAGGGTTTTTTTTGAGCTGAGGTTTTTCCCATTCCTCATTTAATCATATACAATATATCAAACTCATTTTTGCAATGGGTTGAAAATTTTAGATCAATTTGATGAAGAATAAATTGAATTCCCTTGCTGTTCTGTCTTTTTTTATTTTCAGGTTGGAGTTTGTGTTTGGAAATCTTTCCTCCGAAGAGCTGTTCCGATAATCGTGATGTCCTTCTATATAGAATATTCAGATACAACAATTTTATTTTATTTTTTTTTACGGGGAGACAGGTTTTTTCGGCTGAGGTTTTTCCCCTGGCTCTATAGTATCGTATGATACTAGTGATGATAGTATGTTATGGTACCCCGTTCCTTTTTTACCTCAGCTTAGGTTCTTTTTGTTTCAACATTTATTGTATTTTTTTTCTGTTGCTCCAACCTCAGCTAGGAACCTTTTTGTTTCAATGTGTATTGTATTATTTAGCGCTCTGATCAAAGGAGGGTGTTTCACAATGAGGTTCATTAAAATTCGGGATCTTAATCCTCAGATGATTTCATTATATGAAGTTCCCATGAATTATGGGTCTCTGACGCACTGTTTCTGGAATACAGGGTGTTGAAATAAAAAAAAAAAAATTCGAAATCATTTATGGCACCGTAAACATTTTTTTGCGTTTTAGTAGATACGCCATAAAAGACATTTTCTGAATTTTGTGAAGTAATCAAAAAAGTTCGTTACTTTCCTAGATGAAATTGCATTTTGGAAGTAATCAAAGAATTTCGTAACTTTCCTAGATGAAATTGCATTTTATTTTTTTTCTCAGTAAGTATTCGTCGCAGGTAAAGAACTCAAGAGATCATTCTCACTGTTAATTATGTTATGATTACGAAAGTAATTCAAAATTTGAAAAAGATCATTGGCGTATCAATTTTTCCACCGAACTTGTTCGGACAGAAGTCTTCACGGACGCCACTGGTGAATATTAAACATAGTTTCGTATCGGAAAAAATGTGTCTCACTGCGTACTCATTACGTGCCAACACACAAAAAGAGATCGTGTACGGTGGAGGAAATAAATTCATAAAACCAATTTTTTCTTCAAATTTCAACACTGTGTATCTCAGAAACAGTGCGTCACAGACCCATAGTTCAAAGGAACTTTATATCATGAAATAATCTGGGAATTAAGATCCCGAATTTACGGAACCTTTTTCTGAAACATTCCTGTACAGGGTGATTCATTTATCTTGGTAACCCCAATTTTCTCGAAAACGCCCGAATATTTTTTCATTCTGTGAATGGCGTTTCGCACAAGTCAATGTCGACTTGAGATGCGCATAAGAATCTGCGGAATAAATAAAGACGCCAGGCGTCGCGGCGCTATCAAAAATTTTTTCTCCAGGGACATACCATTTTTATCATGTCATTCGAAAGATAATTTCATTTTGAACTTTTTTTTCGAATACAATTTTTATCCATTTCTTACCGTCAGCGATCTGCAGCGTGTTTTATGTTGATTCTATTCCATTTATTTTTTTTCTGTATTGTGGTAGGTTGCCTTGATTTGGAGACATAGATATGATTTTATGCCTTGAATTCCAGGAGGCAAGTTTTCTAAACAATCTGCCTCTTTAAATAAGATCAAATATGTGGATACAGTAAGATGGGGCTCCATGTCACAACGCTGCCATTGTGAAGAGATATTGAGATTAAGAATTCGAAAATGAATGGACCCTTATATTTTGTCCAAAGTGACTAATGATGAAATAGGGAGATGATATAACTTGTGTATGGATCATAATGGCTAGATGACTTGAATTTGATTATGTTCCGTAAAATGACGGAGGCCCTGTAACTATTTTTCTATTATTTTATTCATTAAATATTATATCTTATAATAATAAACATTTTTTTTAATAACAAACGAAGAATTTCGAACCATATGTTCTATATACCGGCCATTATGATCCATACATAAGTTATTCCATTACTTTGGTCAAAATAAAAGGGTCCACTTGGGCACACGCGTTTCTTATCTTCATTTTCAGATAGTCCAAGTTATTAGAATCAGTTGGTATACCATATATTCAAAGACACCCCTCAGAAAGTAATCCATGAGCGTTAGGTCTGGCGATATCTGATGGGTCCATTGGTTTCAATCCATTTTTTCCGAATTCTTGATCTAATTATCTCTTGAGAATGGCAGCGTGGTGGCATGAAGCCCCATCTTGCTGTAGCCACATATTTCATCTTATTTGAAGGAGCATATTGACCAGTAAACTAGCCTTCTTGAATTCAAATCACAAAATCACATCTATGTCTCTAAATAAAGGCATACTACCACAATACAGAAAAAAATAAATGGAATAGAATCAATATAAAACACGCTGCAGATCGCTAACGGTTAGAAATCGATAAAAATTGTGTTCGAAAAAAAAATTGTAATGAAATTATCTTTCGAATGACATGATAAAAAAGGTATGTCCCTGGAGAAAAAATTTTTGATAGCGCCTCGACGCCTGGCGTCTTTATTTATTCCGCAGATTTTTATGCGCATCTCAGGTCGACATTGACTTGTTCAAAACGCCATTCACAGAATGAAAAAATGTTCGGACGTTTTCGAGAAAATTGGGGTTACCAAGATAAGTGAATCACCCTGTACATTAGGAAGGTTAAGTTTGGCTAATCAAGAATTGGGACAAATTTTCCGAACGGCTTGATCATATCAAGTTGTGAATCTGATGAACACTGGCCTACCCTCCTCGTCCAATTCACTCCTTCAGACCGATGTATTCAAGTCCTAATCCGGCTGAGAATGGGCCCCTACACAAAACTCCCATCTGGATATGACACGTGAAATCACTCATTGTATCATTTCCAGATAAGCAGCTTTCAAAGTTCCGAACCCTGTTTGCGCTCTCAGAAACATGTAACGAAATTCTAGATGAGCCATTTGAATCCCTTCTCGAACTTTTCGATCCTGTTTATTGCGGAATCTATGGCTCTTCATTCTTGTTCTTATCAATATCTTGAAGTGCATCGAAGTTTTGTCGGGAGATGATCCGAGTTAGTTCTCTGATGCTGCGATCGTAACTAAAGATGAGATGAGTTGGAACCAACTTGATTTAATCTATACAGGGTGTACCAAGTTCGACGGCCTATTAGGCGTTTCTGGAGAACTGGACCTATTTGAAATCTGAAAATTAGGATTATATTATTGTTTGACAATATCTACCGATCTAAAATATTCTTGGAGCCTGACCACTTTCAGTTATACAGGGAGTGAAAAAAAAAATTTCAAAAATTTTTTTTTCTGTTTTTTTGTTTTCGAATTTGATAGAGTATGCAATTCTGAATACATTCGTACTCGAATGGTTGGATTCATCGAAATACTTTCCAAAATATCGAGAAAAAACTGAAGAAAAAAGGGAGATAAGTGTATTCGGTATCATGTTTGTTTTTCCTAACCTAGATATCGTAAGCACAAACTGTTTTCACATTTTTGAAGGCGGAGACTGTGGAAATATTGTACAATTTCAGAATTTTGAATAACCCGTCACAGGGTGTTCCAAATGTTGGTTCAAAATTTAGGATAAAAAATGGCTCATAACTTTCGTTTTTCAAATTAGAACCCTATTTTTTCATGATTGCGTTGGATTCTACAAAGAAAAATGATGATAATGTTCTAACATGTTGATGCTCCTAAAATTACTAATTCTTGAGTTATTTGGGATTTTCTGTTTCTATTCATGAAATCTGTTTCACATCAACAATGATAAATGAATTCAGAAAAGAGTCACTAGTGAGTTATTTGAGTAATTCATCTTCTATGACCAAGGTCATTGTTGATATGAAACAGATTCAATTAATTTGACGGTACGTACGACATGAAATCAGGAAATCCTGAATAACTCAAGAATTATTAATTTTAGGAGCATTAACATGTTGGAACATTATCATCATTTTTCTTCGCACAATCCAACGCAATCATAAAAAAATAGGGTTCTAATTTGAAAAACGAAAGTTATGAGCCATTTTTTATCCTAAATTTTGAACCAACATTTGGAACACCCTGTGACGGGTTTTTCAAAATTCTGAAAATTGTACAATATTTCCACATTCTTCTCCTTCTGAAATGTGAAAACAGCTTGTGCTTACGATATCTAGGTTAGGAATAACAAACATAATACCGAATACACTTATCTCCCTTTTTTCTTTAGTTTTTTCTCGATATTTTGGAAGCTATTTCGAAGAATGCAACTATTTGAGTACGAATGTATTCAGAATTGCATACTCTATCAAATTCAAAAACAAAAAAAAAAAACAAAAAATTTTTGAAAATTTTTTTTTCACTCCCTGTATAACTTGAAGCGGTCAGGCTTCAAGAATATTTTAGATCGGTAGATAATGTCAAACAATAATATAATCCCAATTTTCAGATTTCAAATAGGTCCAGTTCTCCAGAAACGTCTAATAGGCCGTCGAACTTGGTACACCCTGTATAATACAGGGTTTTTCAAAAAAAGGTGATCCTCTCTCTAGCTTAGATAAGAAACTGAAAAATAATAGGGGTTTTTTCTGTAAAAAATTCTGGTATCGCAATCCGTATTCAAGATACAGTGCGGTGTAGAAAAAAAAAATAAACACATTTTTACGATTTTACCGAAAATACTGGCAACGAATATTGGAAACTGACTCATCTAATGAATTTGTTTTCATGTCTGACTCCCATAGAGGGCACTAATTACACGGTTCGTACCAAGTTGTTTTGAACATAACTTTTTTATATTAGATTGATTAAGCTAGATTCCGAGCGAACTCAATCATCATTAAATTTTACAGCAAAAAGCTACTCTTGATAACTCTCGATACTGTGTACTGCGCAAAAAAATTAACGCACATTCTGGAAATCTCAATTTTAATGAAAGTTAACTCTACATTAACTTTATTACTTATTTTTTATGTGCTCTCGGGAAGGTTTTGAACGAAACAAGACACATTAAGTGGAAGAAAAATTCAGGATATCACCGAATCTTATGTGAAAGAAGAGAAATGAACAATTTTCAAAATACTAAAATGATGATAAGTGATTTAATATATTGGTATTTCCACCCCTTGGGTTAATTACAGCTCGGCAACGACGGTTCATAACTGAAAAGAGTGATCTTAAAATATTCTGATCTAATCCTTCCCAGATTTCTCCGAGTTGGATTCCTAAGTCATTAAGAGTAGCTGGATGATTTTGTGGAGCTTGCAACACATTATTAGAATCCTCAGCACCACCAGTACTTGTAGAAACCGGAAGTACAATATTCGATGATAATTATCCAAAATCTGTTGAGGTTGGGAGAATTTTTTCAGCAATGACATTTCTAAATGCAATGGAATGATCAACATAGCCCTCGGCTACCTATATTGCTTTGGTTCTGGCAGTTTGAGGAATTCGGCAACAATAGACGGAATTTCCCCAAATCTATTAATACCAACTGGATTCTCAGTGTATTTATTTTTTATGTATTTCAGGAAAAAACGACGATGTTTGATGATAGAAGGCGCAGTTTCAAGTACTTATGAAAATAGTCTACATACTTCCCAATAATACTGAAAGAACGACTGACTTTCGTTTTTGTATTTGGAAGTTGTATCACCAATGATTAATTTATATTTCGATGATGAATTACACAGTTCTGCACGCCGATAGGTTCCAAATAATCCGAAAATAGTTGCAACCTTAACCATCAAGTATTTCTCATCTGGTGCCTCCTTTATAAATTTTCAACTTCTTCACGAGTGAGAATTTCAGATATTTCGCGACGATAACCTCCACTTTCCTGTTAATATTTCCCTCTCCCTTAAAATATTTACTTACATCCACACCATTTTTAACAAGGGCGCTTGACTTTATCATTGAAAATTTGCTCCACAAAGTTGATGAACTGCATATTATTGATTTTTCTCCTAAGTATGCCAGGAAAACAGTTTCAATGAATATCCCTTCTACATTTTTCAATTCACACCAGGTCAGGAAATTGTTATATGCAATATCGTACTGCTGAACAGATTTTTTAGGTAGGAGTTCCAGATTTGCTCTTCTTGCAGACTCTTCAATATCCAGAGGAACAACCAAATCGTCACTTTTATCAATAATTGGACTCTCCACAAACATATTAAGCAGTTAAAAACCCAAGACGAAAATTGGACAGGAACGAAATTCAAATGACAGCGTCTTTTCTCATTTGTTAGTAATCATAACGTTGGCAACGTTTGTCATTCACATCAACCTCTTGATTTCCCTGTGTTGCACCAACCTCAGCTGGGTACCTTTTTGTTTCAATATGTATTGTATTATTTTAGCTCTCTGAATCGAAAGAATATACCTCTATATATTTACAGGGTGTAAAAAGTTCGATGGCCTGTTACGTGTTTCTGGAGAACTGGACCTATGTGAAATCTGAAAATGGGGATTATGTTATTGTTTGACATTATCTACCGAGCTAAAATATTCTTGGAGCCAGACCACTTTTAGTTATACAGGGAGTGAAAATAAAATTTTCAAAAAATTTTTTTTGTTTTTGAATTTGATAGAGTATGCAATTCTGAAAACATTCGTACTGAAATCCTTGCTTTAGTCAAAATAGTTCACAAAATATCGGGAAGAATCTGAAGAAAAAATGGAGATAAGAGTATTCAGTATCATGTTTGTTATTCCTATTCAAAATATTTCAAGCAAACCATTTTCACATTTTTGAAGTTGAAGATTGAAGAAATTTTGTAAAATTCGTCACAGGGTGTTCCAAATGTTAGGACAAATTTATGAAATCTGTTCCATATCAACAATGATGAATGAATTCAGGAAAGAGGTGTGTCACTAGTGAGTTATTGGAATAATTTATCTTCTATGACCATACTCATTGTTGATATGAAACAGATTTTATGAATTTGGCATTAAATCAGAAAATCATAAATACCTCAAGAATTATTCATTATAGGGGCATCAACATGTTAGAACACTATTATCATTTTTCTTTGCACAATCCAACGCAATCATAAAAATATAGGGTTCTCATTTGAAAAACGAAAGTTATGGGCCAATCTTGATCCCAATTTTTGATCCAACATTTGGAATACCTTGTGACGAGTTTTTCAAAATTCTAAAAATGTACAATATTTCCACAGTTTTTTTCAAGAATGTGAAAACGGTTTCTGCTTAAGATATTTAGATAAGGAATAACAAACATAATACCGAATAGTCTTTTTTCCCTTTTTTCACGATATTCAGGAAAGTACAGTATGTACAACCAAGGACGTGACTCTCACTTCATTCATTCAGGAAAGTGTTATGACAAATGCAACGATTTGAAAACGAATATATTCACAATTGAATACTCTATCGAATTGGGAAAAAAAATTTTTTTGAAATTTTTTTTCTATCCTGTGTATAACTGAAAGTTGTCAGGCTGCAAGTACATATATTTTAATTCGGTAGATAATGTCGAACCATATCATAATCTCAATATTCAGATTTCAAATAAGTTTATTTGTCCAGAAACGTCTAATAGGCCTTAGAACTTGATACATCCTGTATATATATTTTTTTTTGAAATGTCTGATTAATTTGGAAGTTTGCACACCTTTGAACACCTCCATGACAACAAAATTTTATTAAGGGTTTGCTTCAATATACTATTCGAGATCGGAACTATGGAGAACGAAACAACACAATGTTATATAAATAAATAATAGATTCTTTTCTGGGGCAACCGTTTAGCGATCGATGCCCACATTTTTTAATTATGCATGAGGGGAGGGTCCATCAATCTTCACCCCACTTCCGTTCAATCTTGGTGTGCCATGAATATAATCATCACCTCCTCGTTATTTGGATCGGCATAGGATGGAAATCATTTGTTTCGAACATAATTAACCAGTTATTTGAATGTATGAGTTTTGCAAAAAGGAAATTGTGTCTGAAATGCGGAACAGCTCTTCAACCGAAAGTTTCTACATCCCTGTGGTAATAATTTTAAGTGTGCTTTGAGTCGCTTGGGAAATTATTCGACTAGTGCAGAAGCTGAACTACAGAGTCATGTCTTTTTCGCGGATATAAAATGAGAATACATCGAGGATTATGAATATCTAAAACATGTCGTTTTGCGATGGATGTCCAAAACATCGTATTTGACAACGGACAAATGTGTATGAAGTTGTTCCCAAGCACATTTACATTTCCGATTTTTTTGTTGTTGTGTTGAATAATGTTATGTTTGTGCTGCTTTGTACAGTTGAATTTTTTTAATGAAATGTGATTCTCGAGTTGAACTGATCCACATGAGTTAGGGATATTGACTCAAATTGCACAAAAATATAATTTGAATGATATTTTGCGATATATATATATATATATATATATATATATATATATATTCTTATGAAAAAGAGAGCTAAAATAATACAATAAATGTTGAAACAAAAAGTACCTAAGCTGAGGTAAAAAAAGAACGGAGTATCATAACATTCTTCTTATGATACTATAGAATCATACGATACTATCAATACTAGTATCATACGATACTATACAGCCAGGGGAAAAAACCTCAGCCGAAAAAACCTGTCTCCCCGTAAACAAAATAACATAAAATATCAAATATCAGGAAAATCTTGAAAGACATCAGTGTGATCATCTTCATGTTATCCGTCGATGGGCTCGGATACACAGATTCTTCCCAAAACGACTCGTAATTCTTAATCTGAAATGAAAAAAGACAAAAGCAGAAGAGAAACCGATTATTCAGAATAAATCGAATGCATTTTGAAAATGCATTTGCTACTTTAAAAAACATCAACATTAAGATTTCTTGGCCAAATAATGTTCGGAGGTTTATAAATATTTATGACAGAAATGTCACAAAATTTTAAAGAAATGAAAAAAAAACTCCATCAATTTCCTCTTTCCGAATCTGTTGAAAGTTACGTAACCGATAATTTTTCAACATAACAAGCTAAACTTGTAAAAAATCAATTAATACATAAATTTCAACTGTCCTCTTTCACAATGATTTTTTTCTGTTGCGGTGTGGGTTTCTTGCAGAAGAATCTCTTTGATACCATGTTCATCAGCTAATTTGGAGACGTAATCACACTTGCCCTTCGAAATTCCTTCGATATTCAAATTCAAAATCCATAAATTGTTGCTCTCTGGTCGTGAGGGTTTTTTTTTTGCGATGAAAATTCATATTGATATGATTTCAAGTTGCAGGAAATAAAATAAATTTTAGCCTGTTGGTCTGCAGCGTGGTTAAGAAAAATCGAGTAAAATTCGAGCATTTTAAGACTATCAAAACAATGTATGACCTCCACGGGCAGCAATAACAGCATGACATCTTCTTTGCATACTACACACGAGGTTGTTGAACATTTCTTGGGGAATTTGATTCCATAAACGGGCAGAAGCTCTCTCAGATCATTTAAGGATTCTGGGGTAGGTTGATGATTTTCTAATCTTCTTTGGAGCATATCCCATGCATGTTCCATGCAATTTAAATCTGGTGAGTGCGGAGGTATTGCTAAATTTGGAATACCAAGCTCATAGTCAAGCAACGATTCATTCCAATTTGCGATAAAGATATTTCATTATTGAAGAGCTTTTTCAATATTTTTTTCCAACGACTGGAGGAAGTAAAGAATCACAAAGTTTCAAAAATGCAGGATACTCCTAGAGTGAATTCGACTCGACGTAATCTGATCGCAGAAAGTCGTATATACTACTAATGTTATCAACGTAATAAAAAAATCAAGTCGTAATGATAATACGAAAAACAACTTGTCGACCAGCTTTTTCGAGATCTGAGGAAGTCTACGGAATTAGTAACCTGCTTCCATTACAGCCAAATTGTGCACTGTTTGTTTTTGACGAGTTCGAAATAAACTTTTATGAATTGTATGAACCGAACTTCGCAGAGAATGGAAATGTTGAAAGGAGCGCTTTTCGGCTCTGAAATGAAAACAACTTTACTCCAATCAGAACTTGATAATTAGAGAGGCATTCAAAGAACGTTTCGGCAAAGAAACATTGCGGAAACGTTGTTTTGTTTTGTGTTTCTTCATTGAGAAGCACATGTAGAGGCCAATCGACAATTTTTTTGTTTTTACATTTCTGTTCGATCCTTCCATTTCTGTGCATCATGAAACCTCATTTTTAGAATGAACCATACATACAAACAAGGGTTTATGATATAAAGTCAGTTATTTAAGATATGAGTGTTAAAAGTGATGTTTTATTTTGTGAGTGAAAAAGTTCGAGAAATGAGCGAAGAGAATTGAACAATTTCACGAACCAAATAAAATGACTTTTAACACAAATACCATACAAAGTTTTTTGTACAACTGCCCTATTCCGATAATGAAATGGGCGAATTTGCAATGACAATAAACTTCGAAATGCATTTTAATATTCAGTATGATTAAATGAGGAACGGGAAAAAACCTCCGCTGAAAAAAACCCTTACCTCGCCCGTGAAAAAAAAAGTACAAAAAATATTAAGTATCAGAGAAATCTCGAAAGGCATCAGCGTCGTCTAAAAGAACATCTTCATGTTATCTGTCTATGGTCTCAGATTAACAGATTCTTCACAAAAGAAAATAAACCAATTATTTAGAATGAATAAGATTATTATTTAATTAACCAACCCATTTCAGAAATGCATTTGTTACTTTTTGTATAGCCTCGAAACCATTTTGAAATTTATAAATGGGACAACTATTTATAAAATGTTTTATAGTCTCCTCATTTTCCCCACACTCACAACTGGGGCTCTCAACCGAATTCCATCGGAAGAGCATGCTGTCCTTGGCCTGTTTTAATACGATTCAGAACAGACCATATTCTCCTGGGAAGGTCAAAACCAGTAACTCTGATGGAAGGATCAGTAATAAGATCTTTATTGAACAAATTGCATACATTCCTTTCAGATTGCCAAATTTCTTTGTCGCTTCTATTCATATCATTCAGAAAATTTGACCAAAAATGTTTACGCGACTTCAGTCTGGGCACCTTATTATCTGGAATATAGGTGACTATGGGAAATGAATTTGGAAAGGAATTAAATTTGGTCCAAAAATTCAAAGCTGTTGTATTTCTGCGAATGTGGAGAGGGGTAATATTTTAGAGGACTGGTAACCATACAGCAAAAATGATATCAGATTTTGCCAATAAGAGGAGAGATTATACCGGTTTCAGCCTTATTCGGCATCATCAGAACCCATACCACTCAGGGAGAAAATCTTCATATATTCTCCTTCTATATTTGATGCAAGTAGTGACGTCTAATAGCGTCAACTGTTGAGTTGATGAAAACGTGTTGAAAAGGAAATTATTCCAAAGAAATTGGATGATAGCTGGGAAGTCAAAACTGATTTTTTTTGAGTAATGCAACTGGCCTTCAATGACTTGTCTCAAGTAAAGCTTTATGTACCGGATACCGTCAGATACTGTATCCAGTGCGGTATCATTAGTACAGCTAATGGCTCAACGAGTTCTGTAATCGAATATCTTGATTCTGTGTCGCAATAACGCTTCAACAATTGAGTTCCCGAATTTATTTGTGGATTAATTAAGAGCTACTTAGAGGAGATTAATCACTTTAGCGGATGCCGCCGCATTTATAACAACCACCCAATTAGCAGATTTGTTGGGTCTATTTCTACGGGAATGAGACGGTTTTCATAATCCAGAAATTAAACTGAAAATAGTAGACCTGTGGAAATCTGAAACGAATTTACTTCGGTACGGTTCGAGTAAAATCTGGATCTGTTTAAGAAAAGATTTCCAGAAGCATTATACAGGGTGGCCATTTGAAAACGAAACAGACGAGATTACAGACGAAATAAATTTTTTCGATAGAAATGCTCGGACAGGTCGATTTCTGTTTCGAGGGCGACAACTTGAGATATAGGTTACGGACGCATAGCGCTGCAACCCTTGCTACTACAACCCTCACCCCAATATTTGAATAGGGAAGATGGGGTGAGTGATACCTCATTTGAAAGGTTTCTCACAAAAAAACACTACAAGTGCCATGAAAACACCACTTCATTTTCAAATGCTTAGTCAAGAATATTTCGAGAACTAATGCATAAAATGAAAAAACAATTACTGTTCTGAAATCAGTATAAAATACCTTTCAAATGAGGTATCACTCACCCCATCTTCCCTATTCAAAAATTGGGGGTGAGGGTTGTAGTATCAAGGGTTGAAGCGCTATGCGTCCGTAACCTACATCTTAAGTTGTCCCCCACGAAACAGAAATCGAACTGTCCGAGCATTTCTATCGAAAAAATTTATTTCGTCTGTAATCTCGTCTGTTTCGTTTTCAAATGGCCACCCTGTATTTCGAGAACTAATGCATAAAATGAAAAACAATTACTGTGCTGAAATCAGTATAAAAATACCTTTCAAATGAGGTATCACTCACCCCATCTTCCCTATTCAAAAATTGGGGGTGAGGGTTGTAGTAGCAAGGGTTGAAGCGCTATGCCTCCGTAACCTACATCTTAAGTTGTCGCCCTCGAAACAGAAATCGACCTGTCCGAGCCTATCTATCGGAAAAATTTATTTCGTCTGTAATCTCGTCTGTTTCGTTTTCAAATGGCCACCCTGTATATATTCTTTTGATTGAGGAGCTAAAATTATACAACACATATTGAAACAAAAAAGTACCTAGCTGGGGTTAATGCAACACAGGAAAACCATACAGGTCAGTAGTATGATAAAATGAGGAAAGAGAAAAAACCCCAGAGAAAAAATCCTAACCTCACCCGTGCTAAAAAAAAAATTTACTAAAATTATCATATCAGAAGATCTTGGAGGACATCTACGTGATCAGAAGGACATCTTCATGTAGTTCAACTATGGGAAGCAGAGAAAAACAGACTCTTCACCAATCTACCCGAAATTCTAGATCTGAAATGAAAAAGACAAAAGCAGAAAAAACTAGTTATTATAATCAATTCAATAGTTTTCGAATTAATCACCCATTGCAGAAATTCTTTCTCAATAATGACAGAAATGTCACAATGTTTGAAAGAAATGAAAAAACCCAATCAATTTCCCCTTTTCAAATTGCTAAACATAGGAAAACTTATAATACAACAAGCTAAACCATAATTTGAACTGAGTGAAAAATCAATGAGTACATAATTTTCAATTGTCCTTCTCAACGAAGAAGTTCCTCTGTTGCTATGTGGGTTTCTTAGAAGATTTCAACACCATGTTCAGTGGCTAATTTCGGAACGTAATCACTCTTGTCCTTCGAATTCCTCAAATATTCAAATTTAAATTCTCAGCCTTGCTTTCTGATCGTGAGGGTTCTTTCGAACAAGGTACGACCATCCTAGTGATGATTTTTTGGAACTTCATATGTTTGAAGACCGCAACTGGACCCTAATGAAAGGAAATCATCTCCCATAGATAAACCAAACATCTTATAACACAAGGAAACAGAATATTTTTCAGGACCAAAAATTACGATATATTCTGAGAATTGTCAGAAGCATTTCAAGTACTATACAACTCAAAGTACAATAGCTTTCATCTTCTTCCGAAAGTATTACTTGAAATACTGAAATAATCGAAGTTCCTCATCATAATTAATACAGGATGGTTAAGAAACATCGACTAAAAGAACGAAATTTCATTTCCAGAAAGTTCAAGCATTTGAAGACTTATATCTTATCTTATTAAAAAAAAAACAGAATCTAGCATTTCCCTTCGTTATGATAATAAACATTATTAGGTGCGGAAGTTATGATAATTAGCCAAATTTCAAAATCACCCTGTAGCATGGAAACTAGACACCTTAGGGACCTAGGGTTTTCAGCAATTTATGTTTCTCAAAAAAAAAAAAATGACATGTATATTCCTTTTTTCATCTTGCTTGATTTAGGAGAGGTAGTACTAAAACATCGAAATCTGACCTCCCTGTTCAAAAAATAATATAATGCTTTCAAATGAATGAAAAATTCGATGTTGTTATGACAAAATTTGATCCAACTTTGTATCTAATAGAGTCACAATCGTCTTCGTGTGTTTCAAGGATCTTTCAAAAATCAAATTGATATCATTTCTTTTTATGTGAAAATCCAGCAAACATTCAAAAGAATGGGAAGTAGGGGCAAAATTTTTGATCGTCATGAATCCTGATTATCTCTGTATTTCATGCGGTTCTCCATCACTTCATTAGCACTTCAAACACCGTATTAAAACGTTGTTGTAACTCCTCAGGGGATGTTTCATCAAACATACGAAACAAACGAAAACAGGACTCTAGGCCAATTTCCTCAAGTTTCAGCCGGCGAACTTATTAATATTCAACGGAGAACAGTATTCTCGAATATTTGATTGATAAATTAGGCTTGTTTTGCATCCAAGCAAGGTCCAGTCTGAAGTAGATGTTTGATTTGCAAGAAATTCGGCGTCCGATTGAGATGGAAAGGGAAATCAAATCGTATTACTTCGAACGAACCGATTCAACAAGAAATTACCTCGGGTTGAGAAGGATCATTTTGGGGTGATGTTTTGTGTTGGATACATTGCTTTTGGATGGACTCAAACAAATTTATTCCATTTTAACTACCTAGCCATTCAATAATTTGAAAAAATTTAAAATAAGAATTGTCTTCATTTTCCATCAACCATGAATTTTGGTATAGGAAAGGTCAAGCAAGAAAGTAGAAGAAAAAATGAGTAATTAGAACATTTCAACATTGAAAATCTTCTACTATACATTAAAATTCAGCTGTAAGAATGAAGTCAGGTCATTCAAATGGGTGTGATACTTTGTGTGAGAACTTTCCACAATTTTTGATCTGAGGATCCAGTAATTCCTGTATCATTGTGTATATTGACATTTTCATTTTATTCTGAGAAATATACTGCTCCACAAGAGTTAGAGATATCGTTTTGAAAAGTATGTAATCTTCGAGAAAATCGCTGCAAAATCATTTAAAACTCGATAACAATGAAAATCAGTATGAGACATTTCATCAATCTGGTTCCTTTTTTTCTGAAGTTTGGTTCTTTGCATATGCTTCATGAATGTTTTTATTTTGATATGGAGTCAGTTTATCAACGGCATCGATTTGAAACGAGTTTTCTGAAAATGCCAAGACGTAAATTTACAAACGCTGAGGCAAATAGGGCTATCGGAATGCTACAGGGTAGCCTAACTCAGGTTGTTGTAGCGGAATTCTCTAAAAATTCAGATGGGGTCCAAGTTTCCATCGAAACCATCAGACGACGTTTGAGAGAGGTGAATCTAGGTTCTAGACGTCCATTAAAAGGAGTTCCATTAACACGTGACCATAAGCGTCAAAGACTGGAATGGGCAAGTCAACATATCAATTGAAACGATCAATGGCGTAGTGTCCTTTTCACTGATGTATCCAGATGTGGACGATTTTCAGATTCTCGAAGATAATGGTATGGACAATCCCACGCACACCCTGTAATCGTCGCTATGTCCAAGAAGTCCATCCATTCCGAGGGGGTAGAGTTATGGAATGGGCCGGTATATGTTTCAACGGGTGCACAGATCTACTCATTTGTCCTGGGAATATGACCGCCTTACACTATAGGGAGCATGTCATTGACAATGTTTTGAAAAATTTTCACGCTGCTATTGATGAAACTATTCAAGTTCTAGACGATAACGCTAGCCGGCACCGTGCAGTCATAGTTGAGAATGCGCGCGAAAAGCTTGGCATTCCACATTTTGCAGAGTGGCTCTCTATGAAACATACTTTTATGTTCCATTGTATATTATGCTTATATCATAAAATTGTTTTACACAAAAACCCCCCTTATCTGTATAACAAAATCAGATTCAGAACCGATGTCCACAATATTCCATATTCGAGAGGAGTTTTAGATTCAATATATTATATAAAATATATAATGTGGTACCGTCTGAAATCTGAATTGTGGAAAATTCAGGAAAAGTTTGAAAATATATTTGTTTTCACAATAGGTCTTCATTTTTACTGGGATGTTTCTGAATGTGTGTACATGTATATTATTTTGATTTATTACTCATACCTTGGAAATATATTTGAAGATTAAATTTTTCATTTATTTGTAAGATTTTCATTTTTTACTGATTTTACTTGATGAATGTACCAAGGGTTAAGTGGTAGAGCAACAATTGGTGAACTTTCCCTTGATATTTCCACTTGTATTCTATGCTTTTGGATCTTTCGATCTGTAGTAAACATGTATGGGTGGAAATAAAGACGTTATTATTATCATTTGAATTGCATAGAAAATGCATGGGATATGCTCCAAAGAAGATTAGATAATCATCAACCTACCCCAGAATCCTTAGATGATCTGAGAGAGCTTCTGCCCCGTTTATGGAACCAAATTCCTCAAGAAATGTTCAACAACCTCGTTTGCAGCATGCAAAGAATTTATCAAGCTGTTATTGATGCCCGTGGAAGCCTTACATTGTATTGATGGTCTTAAAATGCTTGAATTCTCTAGGAATAAAATGTCGTTATTTAACTCGATTTTTCTTAACCACCTACAGGCTAAAATTAATTTTATTTTCTGCAACTTGAAATCATATTAATTATGAATTTTCATCACAAAATCTAATTGAAACTATATTTTTTTGCAATTTAAATCAATATCCCTAACTCATGTGGAGCAGTTTATTTCTTACATCTCCTATAGGTAGCATCAACAACTATGGTCACATCACATTTTGTAGCTCATTAATTTCCAAATTCTCTGGTTATTTCAGTGCCTTTTATGTACACTGCGCAAAAAAATTAAGGCACATTATGGAAATCTCAAATTTATTCTACAACTGGAGGTGTTCTCAATGATAATTATTTTTATCAGAATTATGCATGCATATGTTATCCACTTTCAACGTTTTTCTTCAATACAGATGTTTTCTTCCTGCAGGAATAAGAGAAGATGATATTATCAGATTTTGAATGTATTGGCTCCATTCTAAAATCAGTTGTTCTTGATCAATTCTAGTGGTCAAAGTTTTTCTTTCGTTTGATTTTTTACACTCGATCGCTATGCAACGCGGAACACGCAATTTGACCCAAGAGGAATGTGCCCAAGCGGTAGTTTTGCGAGAAGAAGGGTGGACATACACAAGAATTGCAGAGAGGTTTGGAGTTTCCCATACAAGAGTATCCAGAATGTTGCAGCCATTCAGGGAGACAGGTATGAATGTCCGAAGACCAGGATAGGGTAGACCACGGGTAACAACTGCCATTCAAGAACGTTATTTGAGAGTTTCTTCGTTGAGACAACGGTTTGCAACCGCTCGCCTCCTTCAAAATCAGCTTGAGCAAATTCATGGGGTGCAAATTAGCACTCAGACAATAAGAAATCGCCTCAGAGAATATGATTCAAGGCCTCGTGTCGCGTCAAGAGGCCCAGCTCTTACCTCAGCCGATCGAAGGGCGCGTTTGGATTTTGCGAGAGAGCATATCCATTCGGAAGAGGCCGATTGGGAAAGAGTTCTCTTCACAGATGAGTCTAGATTCTGCCTCTACCATTGTGATCGACGTTCCCTTGTCTACAGACGTCCACATGAAAGATATGCTCAGTGCACTTTCCTGAATACTACTGGTTTCGTGGGAGGATCGATTATAGGGTGGAATATCTTTGACTGCTCGCACAGACCTAGTGGTCGTTGATAATCGAGTCATGAATGCTGATAAGTATATAAGGAACATTCTTGAAGAGCGTGTAGTGCCATTTGCCCCATACATTGGTGAAAATTTCATTTTTATGGACGATAATGCCAGACCTCATCGTGCGCGCATCGTTCAGGAGTACCTCGAAGAGGTTGAAGTCTCTCGAATGGAATGGCCAGCAAGAAGTCCAGATCTCAATCCGATTGAGCAGGTTTGGGATAACCTCAATAGAAGGCTGAGAAGTTCAGAAAATCATCCAGCTACTCTTAATAACTCAGGAATCCAACTCGGAGAAATCTGGGAAGGATTAAATCAGAACATTTTGAGATCACTCATTTTGAGTAAGAACCGTCGTTGTCGAGCTGTAATTAACGCAAGGGGTGGAATTACCAAGTATTAAATCACTTATCAGCATTTCAGTATTTTGAAAATTGTTCATTTCTCTTCTTTCACATAAGATTCGGTGATATCCTGAATTTTTCTGCCATTTAATGTGTCTTGTTTCGTTCAAAACCTTTCCGAGAGAACATAAAAAATAGGTTATAAAGTCAATGTAGAGTTAAGTTTCATCAAAATTGAGATTTTCAGAATGTGCGTTAATTTTTTTGCGCAATGTATTTGTTGAAGGTATTTTACATTCGTACCAATTCAAACCTCGAACACCTTCCTGTCGGACCTGAATATTCTCCGGCGAAACTCGGACCCTTATCAAGTTATTCCAGAACGCTAAAACCGACTTTCGTGTACAGTAATTACCGGGACGTGTAACCATATTGTTCTCGGTTTGCATATTCGTGTTTTCCGACATCAATTAAGGCTGATTATCTGATTTATTGCCGCCGCGGGGAATTCCCATTCCGGTCCGATCCGAAATATAAAAAACCGATCAATCATTTTTATCGCGACAAACCGCTCGCCGACGAAAATTTGCATCAGAATCTTGCAGGAGATCGAGCTAGACCCCGAATGTGTCTTTGTGTTTGACAACGACGCTCTTAATCGCGTTGCGATCACTGCGGATTTTATTCTATGGTTGTTTTGGGGGAGGAATCGATGACGAAGGATATTTTTTGGAGAATATAAAACAAGAATGAACTCAGGATCTGACTGAACAGCTTCTAGACGCTCTCAATTTCTCTGCCGATTTTCTTCCTACTTCGAAAAATCCTTCACAAATACTACAAACCGTAGAAATGAAGAATCAGGGGGTCATACATAATCATAATTGAAAAAAACATGAACTGAATCAAGATTAATTTTTCCGACGTGATAGCATTTTTCATAGTTATATGAAAGAATGCAGGAAAGAAAAAAGACAAAATGTATTGATCTACACATTGGCCAACAATTGTGAGAACAGAAAAATTTTAAAAATTTTTGGTGATTTTCAACAGGCTGTAACTCAGTGAAAAATGATCGTATGAAAAAAAAAAAGTTACATTTGAAGCTTGAAGAATCGAGTTTTTTGATTTATTGGTCAGCAATTTATCGGATTACCGGTAGCCATGAAATCTTCGGATAAGTCAGGAAGAAAAAATTCTCGGAATTTTTCAAATTTTTATTTTCGTTCTACGCGCATAGAAAATTTTTTTCGAGCTAAGTCGATGCGAAGGTCGCATAGCCTGTTTATTCGGCTCTAATTTGCTTCTTATAACCTCCGGATATAACCATTTGTCTTCGAAAATTTAATTTTTAATGCAAAAAAATTCTTTTTCACTCAACTGCGTCTAGTGACCTGACAGGCAGTTTCTTTTTCTGCAGAAAATTTTCTACAAAGAAGTGTCATGGTTAATGAAAAAAATTTGCAATTGCTGAATTTTTCTCATCTGTTTTCATCATGAGAAAATGGAGTGCTGAAAATATTTTTAACACTAATGTAAAAAATATTTTTAACACCCTTCCACGTAAACAATCAGTTTTAACATTATTTGATATTTTAAGCACTCTATTTTCTCATGATGAAATCAGATGAGGAAAATTCAACAATTGCAAATTTTTATTATCAATATTTAACAAGTATTACTTATGAACATTAATTTTAATCGTAAAACTAGAACAAATACTAACATTAATGCCCTTTGACGTTAGGGAGCTTCGCAACATATTAATCGATTTCAAGCGAATAACCGGTAAATACCGCAGTTATTGTTGGTTTTGCTCTTGGTTATAGGCCTTACCCAAATGAATGACATGTCTGAATGACCAAAAGCGCTTGAATGCAGTTGGTAATTACCAATGATAACCGGTTATTCGCTTGAAATCGATTATTATTAGAATCATCAGCACCATCAGAAACCGGAACTACAATATTGGATGATGATGATCCGAATCTGTTGAGGTTGGGAAAATTTTTTCAGCAATGACATTTCTATATGCAATGAAATGATCAACATAGCCTTTGGCTACCGTCGTAGACTTCCATCCACCATGTTTTTTTATATCCGTAATATTTGCTCCTGATTCTGCTAGCAATGAAGCGGAGGATCTTCGAAAACAGTGTCCTGTATATTGCTTTGGTTCAGGCACCTTGAGGAATTCGCTAACAATATATGGAATTTTCCCAAATGTATTAATACCAACTGGATTGGAAGTGCATTTATTATTCATGTATTTCAGGAAAAAACGACGATGTTTGATGACAGACGGGCGCAGTGCAAAGTAGTTACGAAAATAGTCTTCATACTTCCCAATTATACTGAAAGAACGACTGACTTTCGTTTTTGTATTTGGAAGTTGTATAACCAATGATTTATTTGTTATTTCGATGTCTTCCACTGATAAATTACACAATTCTTCACGCCGACAGGCACCACATAATTCGAAAATAGTTGCAACCTTAACCATCAAGTAGTTCTCATCTGGTGCCTCCTTCATGAACTTTTCAACTTGTTCACGAGTGAGAATTTTTTGGGACGATACCCTTCACTTTTCCGTTGTAAATATGTTATTACCTCAAAATATTTACTTACATCCACGCCATTTTGAATAAGGGCGCTTGACTTTATCATTGAAAATTTGCCCCACAAAGTTGATGAACTCAATATTTTTGATTTTTCTTCTAAGTCTGCCAGGAAAACAGTTTCACTGAAGTTCCCCTCTACATTTTTCAATTTACACCGGTCCAGGAAATTATTATTTGCAATATCGTACTGCTGAACAGATTTTTTAGGTAGGAGTTCCAGATTTGTTCTTCTTGTAGACTCTTCAATATCCAGAGGAACAACCAAATCGTCATTTCTAATAATAATTGGACTCTCGACAAACATATTAAGCAGTCAAAACCCCAAGACGAAAATTGGACAGGAACGAAATTCAAATGACAGCGACTTTTCTCATTTGTTAGTAATCATAACGTTGGCCACGTTTGCCATTCACGACAACCTTTTGATTATTCGAATATTAAAATGCATTTTGAAGTTTATTTTTATTGCAAATTCGCCCATTTCATTATCGAAATAGTCGTTTAATGTCTCTTTGAAGGTATAATCATGTGGAATAGGGTTCCATCCACTGCTAACTCCTGACTGTAATGACTTGTCTTGCCTTCTTTTTTCTCCAAAATTCATCTGACAGTTCTAGGTGAAAACTGAAATTTTGAGACTCATTTATTTATCAGAAAACACATCGAAAAAGTAAATGATTATTACCTGAATAACTAGCAAAACGCAATCAATACTGTCAGAAATGCCTGCTGAATTGTTGAAAAACTCGCAATACGGACAATAAACTGCTTCACGTTCCCTTGTAGTTATGCGAGGCGAGAGGTATCTCTGATGAATTCTAGCCATTTTCAATTCGGTAATACATGAGAAATATTCAAATCCAAAACTAATTCGTTGATTTAATCAAGAACATAAGCATAAAGAAATAAATTCGAAAAACATTCAGTAGGTTAATTCAAACTCTGAAATGTCAAAATTTAGTGTTTTCAATCAACACCAACCTAAATCCCAGAACTCAAAAGTTACTGATGGGATATTACCAACATATTTTCGAGATTCCACAGCCGCCCGAGATGCCAATCATTTTGAAACGGACTATAGACTTAAACATAATTTACCTCTAATCTAGCCTTGTTGCCAAAATTTTCATCATCAATCGACCACAAATCATATGTAGATATCAACGCTTAAAATTATCATTTGAATTTTTTCGGTTACTCATCATTATTAGCTATTTCATAGTTTTTCGCAAGAATTAATAATGAAAATAAAAATTGATTCACGAAACTGTGTCACTGTTACTGTGACAAGTGCCACTTTGATATCTACGTTTAATCTGTGGTCTAACTTTGCATCTGATGATTGAACTTTGGCAACCTTTCTGCATTCAAAGCCATCTTAGATTAATCGTTCGTCGATTCCTCACACAACTCTACAAACATTGGATATTCACTGAAGTTGACCAAACTCGCAAACAATGGAGCGCATGCAGAAACTGGTAACCGATAAATCATAAACGTTTGAAGAATCCCCAATCCCTCCGATACCATTAATCGCCGCTTTCAATTCTCATTCGGTTTGAATGTCCCGGCCCTTCAGCCGATTGTGTCCGAGGTCTTTGGGAAAATTCGCGAGAGCAAGTTTGCTAGGTGCGGATTAGACTGAAACGTCTGAATGTATTCCGCCATAGTTGTCGTTCCCTGAACCGTATTTAATTGTATTAGTTGTAAGCACTGGCTGCCGAGTGGAATAATTAATGGTAACTTTGTTAAATTGTAGGATAGAGACAAAAGCAGCAAAGGAAACTTCCTACAATTTCCCCGGCATTTATTGGTCAATGGCATATAACCAAGTTCGCAATGATGCATACACCATGAAGAGAATGTGGCTGAACTATTTCCACTGCTGAATGAATCTCCAAGTATATGAATTCAGTGTTTTACCTTCAATAATCAGCCTGCAGTATGCACCTTCTAGACGTCCATTATATATTCTTTTGATTGAGAGAGCTAAAATAATACAATACATATTGAAACAAAAAAGTACCTGCTGGAATTAGTGCAACACAGGAAAACCATAAAAGTCTGTAGTATGATAAAATGAGGAAAAGGAAAAAACCATATCAGAGGATCTTGGAGGACATCTACGTGATCAGAAGAACATCTTCATGTAGTTCTTCTATGGGCAGCAGACTCTTCACCAATCTTCCCGAAATTCTAGGTCTGAAATGAAAAAAAAAAGCAGAAAAAACTAGCTACTGATAATCAATTAATGGTTTTTGAATCAACCACCCATTGCAGAAATTCTTTCTTCATAAATTAGTTGTGACAGAAATGTCACAATGTTTGAAAGAAATGAAAAAACCCAAATAATTTCCCCTCTTTGAATTGCTAAACATAAGAAAACTTATAACACAACAAGCTAAACCGTAATTTGGACTAAGTGAAAAATCAATGAGTACATAACTTTCAATTGTCCTCCTTCACGAAGAAGTTCCTCTGTTGCCATGTGGGTTTCTTAGAAGTACTCAACACTATGTTCAGTGGCTAATTTCGGAACGTAATCACTCCTTCGAATTCCTCCAATATTCAAATTTAAATTCTCAGCCTTGCTCTCTGATCGTGAGGGTTCTTTCGAACCAGGTACGACCATCCTAGTGATGATTTTTTGGAACTTCAGATGTTTGAAGACCGCAACGGGACCCTAATGAAATCTCCCATGGATAAACCAAATATCTTATAACACAAGAAAACAGAATATTCTTCAGGGCCTAAAATTACGACATATTCCGAGAATTGTCAAAACGACAATATATAAAGACGTCCATAAAGAGGAGTTCCATTAACACTCGACCATAAAAAAGAATTTCAAGGCCTGCTTTTTTGTCGATAATTCTAGAACGTGTATAAAACATGAAAAACCTTAACTTCCTGTTCTTCAAATCGTTCCCAACACTATGAAAAATTCATCTAATAAATGGTGAATAATTCTAAAGAATTCTTCCTCGGCCGCGGCCTACGATATTTAACAGGCCAGAATGTTGCTTTAAAATGCGACGTTGCCGGAAACCAGGCTCAAAGTGTTACGACTTGGCACTTGCATTTCTGTTTTGAAGCGTAACATGTGATATAGTTCGCATCAGAAATTCGACCGGGAAACGTGTGAAAAGGTTTGTGATTTTTTCGTGTTCGTGTGATCGGTTTTTCAATCAATAAATAAGAAAATAAGTGTTGCAGATGCAAGAGCTGTGTGTATCGGGTTTGTGATTGAATTTTTCGACTTTTAGCATACACATCTGGAAGGATTATCAACAGGAAGGTTTCTCATTTTAATGTTTATTAAAATTTCATTTGGAAATCTTCGATTTGAGTCTATGCCTCGTGCTCGGTTGCAGAAGCAACTATTCAAATCTACTAATCAGTTTTGGTATTTAGATTTCCGAAAGATCCCGCGAGGAGAAGAAAATGGCTTTACGCAATTCATAGCGAAAATAGTTTTTGAGTTAACAATGATAGTGTAGTGTGTATAAAACATTTTCCATATTTTGAGAAATGACTCTTATCCAACCGCCGAAGGTTTAGTTATTAATATACCCCGAAAAATTCCTAAATTAACTGATGATGCATTTTCTTCAATTTTCCCAAATCGACCGAGGTACATGGCTTCTTCAGTTACTCCGAAAGGGACTGATCCTGAGGAACGGAGACAAAAATTAGTTGTCCATTATGATAATTTTCACACCGATTTGGACAAACAAGATCAGTTCATGTTCAAATCGGGGTTGTTCTGATTTTGTAAAATACTGTTTAGGACTGAATCCAGATAATTGAGTTGGAGAAGGTAGTGTAAAAACATTTATTGACATCATTCACAATCATGAAATAAATAAGTCACCCACATGAAGTTGATACAGACAAAAATACAAATATTAAAGTCATCTAGAAACTCAGAGTGACTTATTCAACTGAAAACAGAGGTAATCTAGAGATGTTCAAAATGAGAGGTCAGATGAAGTCAGATTTAGACTTTGAGATAGTTCCATTGATTCAAAATTGAACACAGCATTTACAGAAGAATGAAATTGAGAATTTCTCATGTATAATGGAGAGATCATACCAGTTGAATGGTTTTATCAATATTTGAGGAGACTTCTTAAGGTGAAGCAGGGACTGAGACTGTCAATCAGGTCCAATGTTTGAGCTCCTTGATCGTTCAAATACTTCACAGAAGTTCACTTGGTTTTATTGAGAGAGAAGACTGATTTCATGATTCACCTTTGCGTTTGAGGATTTTCATTCATCTGAATCTCGAGAAGAATAATTATCAAGTATTATGAGGAGTGAATAGTTGAGAAATGAGATGAATCGATTAAGATAATGAGATGCACATGAGAATATAACAAATCGATATTTATTACCACAGAGAATGTTCATTGTTGGAGCAAGCAATCACTTCTATGTGAGGAGTCTAGAGATATCTGAAAAATCTATGAGAACTGCAAAAATATACCAAAATATATATCTTAAAGGAGTCAAATACATTAGTTCAATGTTATAGAAATCTTATTAGAATAAAGTGAGAGAGGATTACCAATATTTTCATAGATTTTCCTGATCTGAAATGCGGACACATTTTCAAACTTTATAAAAAGCAGGAAAATAACATGGAAAATGCAACAATATTGGATTCTGAGAATTCACTCACGTTTTTGATTAGTTACTCCAAGAAATGAACGTGATGATCAGTTATTGAGCGAGGTGACTTTTTGACAATTCTAATTTACAAGAGTAGCACAAGAGGAGGTCTATTCACAGGCGAAGCTGGATTACAAAAGAGGATGATTATTCGATTCAACTAATGAACATGAGTTAATCTGTCAGCTGATAAGTACACAGAGGAGATAATTTGACGCGAGCAGTCATTCAACCGACCATAGAGCTGTAGGCGTGGAGTTGGTGTGGCGCTGCGATCCAATCATAGGCGTAGCTGAGGATGAGGTCTGAGGGGTGCAATGTTCGATTTTCAACAGATCGATTTTCGTTGTCATTTCAAAGACAGGGCAATTTTCAACTTCTTTTCCAACGTTAAAGAAAATGACTTTGTTCATTTCTACAATAACAATAAACTTTGAGGGGGCATTTCAGAAAATATCATCAGGGTTTAAGATCCCGAGTAATTTGAGAATCAAAGTCGGATTTAGAGACGAAGTAAATGTAACCATTTCTAATTTTAAGTGGTCTTCAGGTGACAGGTATATTTGTGAATTGAAATAAATTCGAAATTATATCGAAAACAACTCTATATCTACGCGTGCCACTAGACACACGTTGCTGATAACAACGGCAACGTCTAACCTTCTGGCCTGTTAGATTTAGTAGGCCATGCCTCGGATCTTCTCTTACACTCAGGCGAAAGAATAATTCAAAATCCAACTGACATCTGCATATCATCCTGGCATTTGGATTGAATACTGTTAGGGCCGGTTTTACAATCGAAAGTTAACCTTTATGGTTAGGTTACGGGCACTCGATGGTTAACTCGTACCTGGCGTTTTACAATAATTTTACCGATGGAGGTTTCGTAACTATGAGTTGAGTTTAAATTTCATTAAGTTGGTAAAAAAAAAATGGTTCTTTTGATCTAAATAGTAGGTCGGACGCATTAACGAATTTATAAGACGTCATATTCATCAAAAGATCTGAGGCGGCCAATTTCGAAAAAATTACGGACAAAGCAAAGTAAGCCTCTAAATTCAAAATTTCATTTTTATTTCACATAATTTATTTTGTAAGTCTGAAGGAC
This sequence comes from Hippodamia convergens, assembly GCA_038502775.1. Classification (NCBI taxonomy): domain Eukaryota; kingdom Metazoa; phylum Arthropoda; class Insecta; order Coleoptera; family Coccinellidae; genus Hippodamia; species Hippodamia convergens. The sequence continues at coordinate 82,869,892 of CM076608.1, read as the reverse complement.
TTAGCTCAATTGCCTCAAATGCAGCTATTTATTTATTTTATTTTCAAGAGGAGTATCTAGAATGAATATCTTACGTCGAAAATTCGCATTGATGGATAAGAAATGTGCCTTGCAGATTATTAAAATCGATTATTGATTTATACAAGAATATATTTAAAGTTTTTTATTTCAGATTAATAAATGTTTCCACAGTTTTGTCTATGCATACATGAGTTCAATTATTTCTGTTATTCAATCTTTTGAAATACATTTTTATGAAGGTATCTCTAGTAGAAGTACTTGTATTATGCCTTTGATCGGGAAATTCTGAAAGATCAACATTTGTAGTGAATTCTACAGCAGCTTCTCCTTCATCATTGACTGGAGGGATCAATTCTTTTTGGTCACATGCTATGTTATGAAGAATGGCTGTTGCCACAATCACAGCTTGAGCTCTATCTAATTTGACACTCATTCCCATGGCAAGGGCTGGAAAGCGACGTTTCCACACACCATACTGTCTCTCAACGACATTTCTTGTACGAATGTGTGATTCGTTAAATAAGCTTTCAGAAGGTGTCCTTGGATTTACTAAAGGTGTAATTAAATAAGGCTTAATTCCATAGCCACTATCTCCTACATTCTTATGAAAAAGAGAGATAAAATAATACAATAAATGTTGAAACAAAAAGAACCTAAGCTGAGGTAAAAAAAAAACGGGGTATCATAACATTCTTCGTATGATACTAAAGAATCAAAACTGACAATACTTAAGAGTATTGATACCTCTAGTTACACGTCTCACAACCAAACTTGCAGTTGCTTTGCTGACACCAGCAAAATCTCCATTACATCTCAAGAATGATCCAGAAGAATAATTGTTTGTGAGTAGAAGCTGCTGACTTGCAGATAGACAATAATTTCTGAAAATAAATTTTTTTTTATGAAAATGTACTTACAAAAGTATTGCATTTTAACTACCTTCTAGTTGGATGAGCTATCAAATGTTCTATTTGGCTGAGAATATCCAAAACGCATCTTTTCGATAATCTCAATCGTTTGAAAAAATCATCATCGTCGTAAATATCGAAATAATTTGGTCTATGATGGATCACCTTAGGACTACGACATTGTTTAATAAGTCAGTGGTCTACGATAATCCTCTTCCATTACTGCTATAAGCGTTTATATCATAACCCATTAAATCCATATCAACAGAAAATCTGAAGTGTAATTATCAACCAAAATAAATTTCGAATCAAAGAAAAACGAAACAACATTCGTTTTAAGGTTATATACATATACATTTTTGAATAATTCTATGGTTCTTGAATTAACTTCAGGTTTACGCACACTTTCGGTGTAGGTTAAGTTAACTGATAGTTAACCACGTTTCGTGCAATTGTAAAACGCCTAACCTGCAAAATTTCCTTAACCTAAAGTTAACCTTCGATTGTAAAACCGGGCCTTAGCAAGCTAGGAGCTAGGAAGGGCGAATCCATTTATATTCCGAAATTATGCACTTTCGACCAGTGTTCATGCGTAAAGGCTCAACCGTTATCAATTCCGTAGCTGCTGATGACACACTGTTCCGACGAAATTGTGGGAGCCAGGCTTATGGATTGACTGGCAACGGATCCATTCATGGAGATTAATAAGTTATTTTCATCCGACGGCATCAATTACTTATGGGGTTCTGACGGTCGGACAACATCCCCATACATCAGTATTGATCCCTAGATCTCGGGCGGAGCATTAAGGGGATTTCTGGCTGTTCAGCCGAGATGCGATCTTCGCTACGTGAATTCTGGGAAGTGATTCATTTCAGATTATGAGGATGAGGATGTAATAGATTGAGATCGCTTATTGTTTTGTGGTTTATTTCGATTCTGGGGTGTGCTGTGAGGAATGATCGAAGGTATGCAGAGTATAAACTAACTAACCAAAAAGTTTTTCATGCAAAATGTTGCCAAGACCGCATTTCTCGCGTTGTCAAAAAGTTTTCGAATCTCATGTAGAGCCAAGCACCTAACTCTACACTCTTTAACTTCACAAATTAGAGTTTCACAAACTCTACACCTTGAAAATTTTCATGGAATTTCAATACTATTTCAAAATAAATACTGATATGTTTATTTGGAGATAAAAACGATGGAGAACTTTTTTTCTCCTCTTTTAAGCTCCTAAAATTCATCATCCAATATTGCATATTCTGCCGATTTTCATGCATAAAATGAGCTTTTCATGTTGTATATAATTTGGTCCCTGATTATAATATATATGATCAGAGAATATCATATTTTCTGCTTGTTAAAGTAAAATAGCTATCATACTTCAAGGCGCCGACGTCATTTGGACATAGCTGATATAAACTGTTCCACATGATTTAAGGATATTGACTCAACTTCCAAAAAAATATAGCTATGAGAATTTGGCATGAAAATTTTTATCAATATGAATTCAAGTTGCAGGAAATAAAATTAGTTTTAGCCTGTAGGTCTGCAGCATTTACAGGGTGGTTAAAAAAAATCAAGTTGAATAACGAAATTTTATTCCCAGAGAATTGAAACATTTTAAGACTATCAATACAATGTATGAATCCTCTTGTTTCAAAACCAAACAACTCCATTTTTGGTGAAAAATGAGTTAGATAAAGAAATGGATTTTTTTTTTAAAACAGGTTTGTTTTTCAACTGAGAGACCTGATGTTCAAGCAAATACTGCGTTTTTTCAGGAAAAAAGCGATTCAAACATATCGGAATAGTTTTTTGAGATTTTCCAACATTTGTCCTGAACGGATTTATCGGGTTTTGAAACTAGAGGATTCGTATAGCCTTCACGGGTATCAATAACAGCTTGGCATTTTCTTTGCATACTACACACGAGGTTGTTGAACATTTCTTGAGGAATTTGGCTCCATAAACGGGGCAGAAGCTCTCTCAGATCGTTTGAGGATTCTGGGGTAGGTTGATGATTATCTAATCTTCTTCGGAGGATATTCCATACATGTTTTATGCAATTCAAATCTGGTGAATGATGAGGTATTGGTAAATGTTGTATACCAAGCTCCTCGAGCGCATTCTCAACTATGGCTGCACTGAGCAGTCTAGCGTTATCGTCTAGAAATTAAAAAGTTTCACCAATAGCAACGTGAAAATTTGACAAAACAGTGTCAATGACATGCTCCCTATAATGTGAGGCGGTCATATTTCCAGGACAAATGTGTAGATCTGTGCGCCCGTGGAAACATATCCTGGCCCATACCATAACACCACCCCCCGCGAAATGGATGGACTTCTTGTACATAGCGACGATTACGGGTTATGTGTGGAACTGTCCATAACCTCATTCTTCGAGAATCTGAAAATTGTCCATATCTGGATTCATCAGTGAAAAGGACAGTACGCCATTAATCGTTCAAATCGATATGTTGCCTTACCCATTCCAGTCTTTGACGCTTATGGTCATGTGTCCTTAGAACTCCTCTTAATGGACGTCTAGAACCGAGATTCACCTCTTTGAAACATCGTCTGATGATTTCGATGGAAACTTGGACCCTATCCTCATTTTGAAGAGTATTCGGAAGCATTCTACACGTAGATGTAGGTTTTCTTCCCGTCGAAACGGTGATGAAACGATCTTGATCAGGTGTTGTTTTTCGTCGCCCACCAAGCCTTTGTCTTTCCAACACGGAAACTGTCTCCCTGAACCTATTCCAAAGTCGAGATATCACACTTTGGCTGACTCGGAGCCTTTCTGCTACAACAACCTGATTTAGGCCACCCTGCAGCATTCCGATAGTCCCATTAGCCTCAGCGTTTGTTAATTTACGTCTTGGCATTTTCAGAAAACTCGTTACGAATCTTAGCCGTTGATAAATGGACTCCATTTCAAAATAGGAACATTCGTGAAGCATATGCAAAGAACCAAACTTCAGGAAAAGATTACATACTTTTCAAAACGATTGAACATGATATCCCTAACACTTATGGATCAGTTATACGCCTCTAATAACCCCCTCCCATGTTACGTCTATGATATGATAACAGAAAAACAAACAAATCATCGAGATTTCACCGAAAATGAATGGTTGAAGCAGCTATTCTGCATCATTTAACTCTTCCAAACTCACTCGCACAACTCTTCATAACAGGATGAAACTCGTCATTAAATCACCAGGGGCATAATCCATATTTTCATTATTTCCCCGCTCAGTGTTCTTACTCAATAATGAAAGCGGGGGTTTAATTCCCATCCCTCTCTCGTAAATTCGATTTCTACCGAGGACGCATCCCTGAATTCTTCCGTTCTAGGTTTTCATTTGTTGCTGCTGTTCCCGCGAACGCTCTTTTTGTGGGTCAACGATTCGTACGTCCTATTAATTTGTAGGGCTCTGAGAACACTGCTGTGCTCATGCCGGCGCATGAGACAGGGGCTTCATTTTCAGAAAACGCGGAACGGATAATTTTCGAAACGATATACATCGTTAGGGATGACGCGATAAGGGGGTGTGTTGTTTCCACTCATATGGAGTGCCGTTCAGAGTGGAATGTTTACTGTGAAAAATTGTTTCATACGTAGGTAGAGCTATGTGATGATATACAGGATGTTTCATTGGTAAATGAACATACCTGAGCTAGAGCTACACTAGGGGATTCCAAAAAACCGATATATGATAGGTCTAATCAATTCCATAACCGAGATACAGGGTGGTTCATGTATTATCCAAAAAATTCAATTGCTAATAACATTTGAACGAAATGGTATTTAGAATAGAATAGAATAGAATAGAAAAAATCTTTATTTCTAGTAACTAAAACAGCAAGAAGATAATAGTGTCAAAAAAGAAAAAACATTACAATTTATTATAAAATTCTCCTAAATCATAGGGCCCTAATGTCATTACCGTTTCATATATGGTTTTTTAAACTTTCTACTATTTGTTTTTCTCCTAATGTGACTTAGCAGTCTATTTTACATTTTCAAACAAGAATAGTGACAACCTTTCTCAGTCATTGTAAGGTGATGCTTAGGATATATAAAGTATGGGCCTCTTCTCTCATAACTGTTTTGGCTCATGTCATTTTCAAAAAGTCGTTTGTTTTGGATAACGAAGTTTAGGCATTCTTGGATGTAAACTGCATACACTGTGAGAATCTTATTCTCTCTGAATAAACCTCTACAGGATTCTCTATACTTAAGACTGAGTATAACTCTTAGAACTTTCTTCTGTGTGACAAAGATGTTATTTATATTTCTATTCGCTCCATAGAAAATTATTCCGTATCTCATTCTTGATTCAAAGTTGGTAGGATAGACTGTTTTCAATGGTTCTTTCCTCAGGTATTTGGACAATACTCTGATTGTATAGCACACTGAGTTTAAGCTGCTGTTTGTAATTTCAATATGTTCTCCCCAATTAAGATGTTCGTCTAGTATCATTCCAAGGAATTTTGTTGTTCCTTGTAGACTGTGATGTGTTTCTGTATCTTCTGGTATATTTTGTGTTGAGTGTTGGGTTCTGTTAAGCACAAGATGCTAGTATTTTCAGTTGATACTTGAAACGTATCATAACCTTTCACAGGTCGATCGATTTACATTCAAACTCCTGAAAAATTCCAGGTCCGTATTTGAAAAATATGGGACTTCTTCCAAACTGAGATTCAACACCTTGTATATTGGAATTTCCGGATTTGATTGAGATATTTCGAACAAGCAGATAATTTTCTTTGAGGTTCGGTAGATTTAATTGTTCCGCACGAGATTTTGCCCGAAGAAAGCTTCAGGAAAAGATTGAATTGAATAATGGAATTCCACTAAAATCTCAGAAAAATCGTACATTTTGATCAAATTGAATTTTTTTCGTCCTACTAATTGCACATTCGTATTTAATAATATTCTGGGGGAACATTCCATTAATTCAGAAAAATTCATTTGAGGTCAAAAACGATGAACACTCAACGTGATTCACAGAATATTATCGAAAGTAACACCGTTTTCCCCAATACACATACTTTCCCGCTTCAATATATGTCTGATACTTTTCTCATCATGCCTGGATTTTTACGTATTTTATTACAATCGCTTTCGATATCTCCTCACTTCTTTTTTCAGGTGAATATCCTGAATATCTCAAATAAATCCAAATGAAATTATCAACAGGATTGAAATCTGGTGATCTAGCGGACCAGGAATGCAGTCCACCTCTGCCATCCACAGATTTAGAAAGAAAGAATCTCAAAAATATCTGAGTATCACTCTGCAATGGGGTGGAGCTCCATCATACTGAAAATGCATTCCTGAAATGTGCGGACCTTCGAGTTATACAGCAAGATGATTTTGGAGAAAATCCAAGTAAAGATCATCCGTAAGCCGTCTTGTTAGGGAGTGCGGTCTAATCAATCGATATTTATAAACGCCCCAACGTACGTTTGTTGAAATTTTGTATTGAGATATCGTATGCCTGACCGCATGCGGATTATTGTGTGGATATGTATGTAACATTTAAACCGAGCTCCTTACTTATATCAGACTGAATCAATCTACGTTCATTCACGAGATGCAATCGCCACCGAAGGAAAAGCAGCTAATGTAGGTAGATTGACAATTTTACCAGCAAAGTATATGCATGAATATGCACAAGATGCAATGACATACGTTCGAAATTATGGTCGTTCTGATTTATTCATTACATTTACCTGCAATCAAAAATGGGAAGAAATCACTCAACTGCTTCTTCCCAGACAAACATCAGTTGATCGACATGACATCACTGCACGAGTATTCGAACAAAAGGTGAAGTCACTATTGAATTTTATTACAAAACACCATGTCTTGGGGGATACTCGATGCTCGATGTATTCAATTGAATGGCAAAAACGAGGCCTGCCACATGCACACATTCTCATCTGGTTACTAGGAAGAAATCGACCAGAAGAGATAGTTGCACATTGCACAATAAAGGTGAGGAAGTTCTTATTCCCAGAATTCCGATGATCCCAACAGATATGCCATTTGAGTTCAGGAGAATTCAATTTCCAATTCGTCTTGCGTTTGCTATAACAATTAACAAATCCCAGTCCTTGAGTGTGTGTGGCATAAATATAGAAAATAGTTGTTTTTCCTCATGGCCAGTTGTATGTTGCGTGTCCACGAGTCGGCAAACCTTCTGCTCTTTTTATTCTTGCACCCGGAAAAAAACTAAGAATGTAGTTCATCATTAGACAATGAGACATTTTTTAAATAATAATAAGGTACCGCTTAAGCAAAGTGAAGTCTTCTCATGTAAATAACAATGTACATAGCTACCTATTTCAATGTAATTAAATTTTTTGTGTATTTTGTACTTGAATTTTGCCTCATATACCTCCTACTTGAAAAAAAAAACAATGTTTTGTTGATATAACTTTATGTATCTCTGAGGTGAAACAAAGTTCGCCGGGCCAGCTAGTTATTAATAAATTTGATTAAAAAAAATCGTAAACCTGTCGTTATTTCTCCAAATTTCAATAATTTACTCCTTGCTTTACAGTCTATGTTTAACAAAAAAAAAAATTCAAAAAGAAACAGCTCCTTCTTGGTGTTGCAGTTTTCTTGTCAGTTAGAATATTATCCTCAGGTTCAAATACATCGTTAACAGAAGGAAATGCGTAAAGATCCTCGTGTCTCCTCCTTCCGCTAATGTCACGTATCTGTTGACATATTAATGCCCCTGCCGTCATAAAAATCCAATTTTCTAATTCGACGACGTCTTACCTGTCCCTCACACGCGACAAGGTTGTCCGAACGGGGAGAACAAGACCGATGAATTCAATATTAAAGAGCCGGGGAAAAATCCTCGAAAACCTGACATTCAACAATATTTATCGCTCGGGAAAGCTGGCATCGCGCGTTATTTCGGGAGGCAGTCTTAGGCAGAATTGGGGCCCTAACATCCAGAATGAACATATTACATGGGGCGAGGAGTAAAGTACCCGCGGGAAAACTTTATTAAAATGTCAGATGTGAGCCTCAGGTCGTCCAGAGAGACTGAAAATGACTCCTCGACTGGCTGGATTGACTCCTTAGTCTTGTTCATTCGGTTGCTACATTATGCCGCGTTTTTAGGAGGACTCGGAATTAAATTCGGGAAAGTTGTTTGGCTGTCTTGTTGAATCTGTACGAATGAATTTCTCAGCACTCGCCGAAGCATAATAATAGACCTTCGAAAATGGTAAAAAATGATAATAAATTTTGCTCGCATGGGATTCATTGGAAGAGGAAGGGAACATAATGAAAAATAAAGGAAAAAAGAAATAATAGGTGATTTGAGATCGAGAAATAAAGGGTTAGTAATAATAATAATAATAATATACTTCATTTCCATAGACAAACTTCATTAAAATGTCAGATGTGAGCCTCAGGTCGTCCAGAGAGACTGAAAATGACTCCTCGACTGGCTGGATTGACTCCTTAGTCTTGTTCATTCGGTTGCTACATTATGCCGCGTTTTTGGGAGGACTCGGAATTAAATTCGGGAAAGTTGTTTGGCTGTCTTGTTGAATCTGTACGAATGAATTTCTCAGCACTCGCCGAAGCATAATAATAGACCTTCGAAAATGGTAAAAAATGATAATAAATTTTGCTCGCATGGGATTCATTGGAAGAGGAAGGGAACATAATGAAAAATAAAGGAAAAAGAAATAATAGGTGATTTTAGAACGAGAAATAAAGGGTTAGTAATAATAATAATAATAATATACTTCATTTCCATAAACAAACTTCATTAAAATGTCAGATGTGATCCTCAGGTCGTCCAGAGAGACTGAAAATGACTCCTCGACTGGCTGGACTGACTCCTTAGTCTTGTTCATTCGGTTGCTACATTATGCCGCGTTTTTGGGAGGACTCGGAATTAAATTCGGGAAAGTTGTTTGGCTGTCTTGTTTAATCTATATGAATGAATTTCTCAGCACTCGGCAAAGCATAATAATAGACCTTCGAAACTGGTAAAAAGTGATGATAAATTTTGCTCGCATGGGACTCATTGGAAGAGGAAAGAAACATAATGAAAAATAAGGGAAAAAGAAATAACAGGTGATTTGAGGTCAAGAAATGAAGGGTTAGTAATGATAATAATAATAATATACTTCATTTCCATAGACAAACTTCATTTAAATGTCAGATGTGAGCCTCAGGTCATCCAGAGAGAATGAAAATGACTCCTCGACTGGCTGGATTGACTCCTTAGTCTTGTTCATTCGGTTGCTACATTATGCCTCGTTTTTGGGAGGACTCGGAATTAAATTCGGGAAAGTTGTTTGGCTGTCTTGTTTAATCTGTATGAATGAATTTCTCAGCACTGGCCGGAGCACGATAATAAACCTTCGAAAATGGTAAAAAGCGACAATAAATTATGTTCGCATGGGACTCATTGAAAGAGGAAGGGAATATAATGAAAAATAAAGAAAAAATAAATAACAGGTGATTTGAGGTCAAGAAATGAAGGGTTAGTAATAAAAATAATAATAATATACTTCATTTCCATAGACAAACTTCATTAAAATGTCAGATGTGAGCCTCAGGTCGTCCAGAAAGACTGAAAATGACTCCTCGACTGGCTGGATTGACTCCTTAGTCTTGTTCATTCGGTTGCTACATTATGCCGCGTTTTTGGGAGGACTCGGAATTAAATTCGGGAAAGTTGTTTGGCTGTCTTGTTTAATCTGTATGAATGAATTTCTCAGCACTCGCCGAAGCACAATAATAGACCTTCGAAAATGGTAAAAAGTGATAATAAATTTTGCTCGCATGGGATTCATTGGAAGAGGAAGGGAACATAATGAAAAATGAAGGAAAAAGAAATAATAGGTGATTTGAGATCGAGAAATGAAGGGTTAGTAATAATAATAATATACTTCATTTCCATAAACAAACTTCATTAAAATGTCAGATGTGAGCCTCAGGTCATCCAGAGAGACTGAAAATGACTCCTCGACTGGCTGGATTGACTCCTTAGTCTTGTTCATTCGGTTGCTACATTATGCCGCGTTTTTGGGAGGACTCGGAATTAAATTCGGGAAAGTTGTTTGGCTGTCTTGTTGAATCTGTACGAATGAATTTCTCAGCACTCGCCGAAGCATAATAATAGACCTTCGAAAATGGTAAAAAATGATAATAAATTTTGCTCGCATGGGATTCATTGGAAGAGGAAGGGAACATAATGAAAAATAAAGGAAAAAGAAATAATAGGTGATTTTAGAACGAGAAATAAAGGGTTAGTAATAATAATAATAATAATATACTTCATTTCCATAAACAAACTTCATTAAAATGTCAGATGTGATCCTCAGGTCGTCCAGAGAGACTGAAAATGACTCCTCGACTGGCTGGACTGACTCCTTAGTCTTGTTCATTCGGTTGCTACATTATGCCGCGTTTTTGGGAGGACTCGGAATTAAATTCGGGAAAGTTGTTTGGCTGTCTTGTTTAATCTATATGAATGAATTTCTCAGCACTCGGCAAAGCATAATAATAGACCTTCGAAACTGGTAAAAAGTGATGATAAATTTTGCTCGCATGGGACTCATTGGAAGAGGAAAGAAACATAATGAAAAATAAGGGAAAAAGAAATAACAGGTGATTTGAGGTCAAGAAATGAAGGGTTAGTAATGATAATAATAATAATATACTTCATTTCCATAGACAAACTTCATTTAAATGTCAGATGTGAGCCTCAGGTCATCCAGAGAGAATGAAAATGACTCCTCGACTGGCTGGATTGACTCCTTAGTCTTGTTCATTCGGTTGCTACATTATGCCTCGTTTTTGGGAGGACTCGGAATTAAATTCGGGAAAGTTGTTTGGCTGTCTTGTTTAATCTGTATGAATGAATTTCTCAGCACTGGCCGGAGCACGATAATAAACCTTCGAAAATGGTAAAAAGCGACAATAAATTATGTTCGCATGGGACTCATTGAAAGAGGAAGGGAATATAATGAAAAATAAAGAAAAAATAAATAACAGGTGATTTGAGGTCAAGAAATGAAGGGTTAGTAATAAAAATAATAATAATATACTTCATTTCCATAGACAAACTTCATTAAAATGTCAGATGTGAGCCTCAGGTCGTCCAGAAAGACTGAAAATGACTCCTCGACTGGCTGGATTGACTCCTTAGTCTTGTTCATTCGGTTGCTACATTATGCCGCGTTTTTGGGAGGACTCGGAATTAAATTCGGGAAAGTTGTTTGGCTGTCTTGTTTAATCTGTATGAATGAATTTCTCAGCACTCGCCGAAGCACAATAATAGACCTTCGAAAATGGTAAAAAGTGATAATAAATTTTGCTCGCATGGGATTCATTGGAAGAGGAAGGGAACATAATGAAAAATGAAGGAAAAAGAAATAATAGGTGATTTGAGATCGAGAAATGAAGGGTTAGTAATAATAATAATATACTTCATTTCCATAAACAAACTTCATTAAAATGTCAGATGTGAGCCTCAGGTCATCCAGAGAGACTGAAAATGACTCCTCGACTGGCTGGATTGACTCCTTAGTCTTGTTCATTCGGTTGCTACATTATGCCTCGTTTTTGGGAGGACTCGGAATTAAATTCGGGAAAGTTGTTTGGCTGTCTTGTTTAATCTGTATGAATGAATTTCTCAGCACTTGCTGGAGCACAATAATAGACCTTCGAAAATGGTAAAAAGTGATAATAAATTATGTTCGCATGGGACTCATTGGAAGAGGAAGGAAACATAATGAAAAATAAGGGAAAAAGAAATAACAGGTGATTTGAGGTCAAGAAATGAAGGGTTAGTAATAATAATAATCATATACTTCATTTCCATAGACAAACTTCATTAAAATGTCAGATGTGAGCCTCAGGTCGTCCAGAGAGACTGAAAATGACTCCTCGACTGGCTGGATTGACTCCTTAGTCTTGTTCATTCGGTTGCTACATTATGCCGAGTTTTTGGGAGGACTCGGAATTAAATTCGGAAAGTTATTTGGCTGTCTTGTTTAGTCTATATGAATGAATTTCTCAGCACTTGCTGGAGCACAATAATAGACCTTCGAAAATAGTAAAAAGTGATAATAAATTTTGCTCGCATGGGATTCATTGAAAGAGGAAGGGAACATAATGAAAAATAAAGGAAAAAGAAATAATAGGTGATTTGAGATCGAGAAATAAAGGGTTAGTAATAATAATAATAATAATATACTTCATTTCCATAGACAAACTTCATTAAAATGTCTGATGTGAGCCTCAGGTCATCCAGAGAGACTGAAAATGACTCCTCGACTGGCTGGATTGACTCCTTAGTCTTGTTCATTCGGTTGCTACATTATGTCGCGTTTTTGGGAGGACTCGGAATTAAATTCGGGAAAGTTGTTCGGCTGTCTTGTTCAATCTGTATGAATGAATTTCTCAGCACTTGCTGGAGCACAATAATAGACCTTCGAAAATGGTAAAATGTGATAAAAATTTTGTTCGCAAGGGACTCATTGGAAGAGGAAGTAAACATAATGAAAAATAGGGGAAAAAGAAATAACAGGTGATTTGAGGTCAAGAAATGAAGGGTTAGTAATAATAATATACTTCATTTCCATAGACAAACTTCATTAAAATGTCAGATGTGAGCCTCAGGTCGTCCAGAGAGACTGAAAATGACTCCTCGACTGGCTGGATTGACTCCTTAGTCTTGTTCATTCGGTTGCCACATTATGCCGCGTTTTTGGGAGGACTCGGAATTAAATTCGGAAAGTTGTTTGGATGTCTTGTTTAATCTATATGAATGAATTTCTCAGCACTTGCTGGAGCACAATAATAGACCTTCGAAAATAGTAAAAAGTGATAATAAATTTTGCTCGCATGGGATTCATTGAAAGAGGAAGGGAACATAATGAAAAATAAAGGAAAAAGAAATAATAGGTGATTTGAGATCGAGAAATAAAGGGTTAGTAATAATAATAATAATAATATACTTCATTTCCATAGACAAACTTCATTAAAATGTCTGATGTGAGCCTCAGGTCATCCAGAGAGACTGAAAATGACTCCTCGACTGGCTGGATTGACTCCTTAGTCTTGTTCATTCGGTTGCTACATTATGCCGCGTTTTTGGGAGGACTCGGAATTAAATTCGGAATGTTGTTTGGCTGTCTTGTTTAATCTATAGGAATGAATTTCTCAGCACTTGCTGGAGCACAATAATAGACCTTCGAAAATGGTTAAAAGTGATAATAAATTTTGCTCGCATGGGATTCATTGGAAGAGGAAGGGAACATAATGAAAAATGAAGGAAAAAGAAATAATAGGTGATTTGAGATCGAGAAATGAAGGGTTAGTAATAATAATAATATACTTCATTTCCATAAACAAACTTCATTAAAATGTCAGATGTGTGCCTCAGGTCGTCAAGAGAGACTGAAAATGACTCCTCGACTGACTGGATTGACTCCTTAGTCTTGTTCATTCGGTTGCTACTTTAGGCGGCGTTTTTGGGAGGACTCGGAATTAAATTCGGGAAAGTTGTTTGGCTGTCTTGTTTAATCTACAGGGTGTTTCCTAAACATGCGGCAAAAATTCAGGGAGCTGTTACTTGGACTATTCTAAGAATATTTTGTCCTTTGATGTTTTTGGAAAACCTCTTTGTTTCGAAGATACAGGGCGAACAACATTTTTCATATTTTTATAAAATTGATAATAGTATAAATAAAAATGCGTACCGCACTGTGTTTACTAAGTAGGTACAATTTATTTTTAAATGTGTTTGACAACTATAAAAAACGGCCAGTTTTTTGACTTAAAATTGATAAGTTCAGATGGTAAAGGAATACAGATTAAACACGGTTTTCATTTGAATTCGTTTTGAAAGGGTTCGGCAGTCAATGAGGAGAAGATTCGATGCTTGTATGCTGGCTGGAGATGGTCATTTTCAACAGTTTTTGTAGGTTAAGTTAAATTTTCATGTAATTTTTCATAATAAAATGTTATTATCTAAAATTTTGTTTGCCCTGTATCTTCGAAACAAAGAGGTTTTTCAAAAATCATCAAAGGACAAAATATTCTTAGAATAGTCCAAGGAACAGCCCCCTGAATTTTTGCCGCATGTTAAGGAAACACCCTGTATATGAATGAATTTCTCAGCACTTGCTGGAGCACAATAATAGACCTTCGAAAATGGTAAAAAGTGATAATAAATTTTGCTCGCATGGGATTCATTGGAAGAGGAAGGGAACATAATGAAAAATGAAGGAAAAAGAAATAATAGGTGATTTCAGATCGAGAAATAAAGGGTTAGTAATAATAATAATAATAATATACTTCATTTCCATAGACAAACTTCATTAAAATGTCAGATGTGAGCCTCAGGTCGTCCAGAGAGACTGAAAATGACTCCTCGACTGGCTGGATTGACTCCTTAGTCTTGTTCATTCGGTTGCTACATTATGCCGCGTTTTTTGGGAGGACTCGGAATTAAATTCGGGAAAGTTGTTTGGCTGTCTTGTTTAATCTGTATGAATGAATTTCTCAGCACTTGCCGAAACACGATAATAGACCTTCGAAAATGGTAAAAAGTGATAATAAATTTTGCTCGCATGGGATTCATTGGAAGAGGAAGGGAACATAATGAAAAATAGAGGAAAAAGTAATAATAGGTGATTTGAGATCGAGAAATAAAGGGTTAGTAATAATAATAATAATAATATACTTTATTTCCATAAACAAACTTCATTAAAATGTCAGATGTGAGCCTCAGGTCGTCCAGAGAGACTGAAAATGACTCCTCGACTGGCTGGATTGACTCCTTAGTCTTGTTCATTCGGTTGCTACATTATGCCGCGTTTTTGGGAGGACTCGGAATTAAATTCGGAAAGTTGTTTGGATGTCTTGTTTAATCTGTATGAATGAATTTCTCAGCACTTGCTGGAGCACAATAATAGACCTTCGAAAATGGTAAAAAGTGATAATAAATTTTGCTCGCATGGAATACATTGGAAGAGGAAGGGAACATAATGAAAAATAAAGGAAAAAGAAATAATAGCTGATTTGAGATCGAGAAATAAAGGTTTAGTAATAATAATAATAATAATAATATACTTCATTTCTATAGACAAACTTCATTAAAATGTCAGATGTGAGCCTCAGGTCGTCCAGAGAGACTGAAAATGACTCCTCGACTGGCTGGATTGACTCCTTAGTCTTGTTCATTCGGTTGCTACATTATGCCGCGTTTTTGGGAGGACTTGGAATTAAATTCGGGAAAGTTGTTTGGCTGTCTTGTTTAATCTGTATGAATGAATTTCTCAGCACTTGCTGAAGCACAATAATAGACCTTCGAAAATGGTAAAAAGTGATAAAAATTTTGTTCGCAAGGGACTTATTGGAAGAGGAAGGGAATATAATGAAAAATAAAGGAAAAAGAAATAATAGGTGATTTGAGATCGAGAAATGAAGGGTTAGTAATAATAATAATAATAATATACTTCATTTCCATAGACAAACTTCATTAAAATGTCAGATGTGAGCCTCAGGTCGTCAAGAGAGACTGAAAATGACTCGTCGACTGGCTGGATTGACTCCTTAGTCTTGTTCATTCGGTTGCTACATTATGCCGCGTTTTTGGAAGGACTCGGAGTTAAATTCGGGAAAGTTGTTTGGCTGTCTTGTTTTATCTATATGAATGAATTTCTCAGCACTTGCTGGAGCACAATGATAGACCTTCGAAAATGGTAAAAAGCGATAATAAATTATGTTCGGGTGGGACTCATTGGAAGAGTAAGGGAATATAATGAAAAATAAAGGAAAAAGGAATAATAGGTGATTTGAGATCGAGAAATGAAGGGTTAGTAATAATAATAATAATGATATACTTCATTTCCATAAACAAACTTCATTAAAATGTCAGATGTGAGCCTCAGGTCGTCAAGAGAGACTGAAAATGACTCCTCGACTGGCTGGATTGACTCCTTAGTCTTGTTCATTCGGTTGCTACATTATGCCGCGTTTTTGGGAGGACTCGGAATTAAATTCGGGAAAGTTGTTTGGCTGTCTTGTTTAATCTATATGAATGAATTTCTCAGCACTTGCTGCAGCACGATAATAGACCTTCGACAATGGTAAAAAGTGATAATAAATTTTGCTCGCATGGGATTCATTGGAAGAGGAAGGGAACATAATGAAAAATGAAGGAAAAAGAAAAAATTGGTGATTTGAGATCGAGAAATAAAGGGTTAGTAATAATAATAATAATAATATACTTCATTTCCATAGACAAACTTCATTAAAATGTCAGATGTGAGCCTCAGGTCGTCCAGAGAGACTGAAAATGACTCCTCGACTGGCTGGATTGACTCCTTAGTCTTGTTCATTCGGTTGCTACATTATGCCGAGTTTTTGGGAGGACTCGGAATTAAATTCGGAATGTTGTTTGGCTGTCTTGTTTTATCTATATGAATGAATTTCTCAGCACTTGCTGGAGCACAATGATAGACCTTCGAAAATGGTAAAAAGTGATAATAAATTTTGCTCGCATTGGATTCATTGGAAGAGGAAGGGAACATAATGAAAAAAGAAGGAAAAAGAAATAATAGGTGATTTGAGGTCAAGAAATGAAGGGTTAGTAATAATAATAATAAAATTCAAAATATACTTTATTTCCATAGACAATGCATACAAGTATTGTGTAGAAAATTGTCAACAAAAAATAAAAAGTAAAACAGTCTGCCGATTAATTCCAATTCCCTGCAAAACTACCTATGAAAAGTCCTATGAAAAAATGTTCAATGACAAAGTTGTAGAAAATGGAAATTTCTGCAACTTTTGTATTTCACCTTTTTCAGAGAGCTTCGAAATCAATGTGGAAAATTCAATCATTTCGAGGTTTTTCATTTTCAATTTCACAGAAACATTTTTTCATGAAATTCATTGGAAGCTCACCTTTTTATGTCCTAAATTCACTGGGATTTTTATTCACTCAAAAGTTCAGGTTCTTCACTTCATTCCGATTAAATATAGGGTTTTTTTGATAATGATACAAGTAAGGTCGAAACTTCGAACAATGGCTTTCCACAAGGTTCAGTTTGAGCACCTCTCCTCATTGCATAGAGCATTTTTACTCGATGAAATTTCAACACGGTTTGTCTCTTGGTAGGTTTGTCCTTTAAAGTTGAATGTTAGTTTTTCATCGTGATGAACTGTTTTGTGTGTGTTGTGATTTGATTTGTTATTTTTAAATATGTTTACAACTAGCTGAAACGGCAGACTTCGTACTGTCTCAATCGATAAAATATTTGAAAACGTTCCCTTTTTACCTCTTAAATGAAGGGAATTCTTTTGATGTATGAATAACAATGTACACACCTATTTCAATGCGATTAAATTTTTTGAATTCCACCTGATATATTTCCTTCTTAAAAAAAATGGTTAGTACAACTTTATTCATCTCTAAGGCGAAACAAAGTTCACCGGGTCAGCTACCTTATCTAATTGCCAATTGCCACAATTGGTCCCACCACCAGCTCCCCTACGCCCTGTAGTTTCAGGTATAGGAAATGATTCTAAACACTTCTTGGCCAACATTATACCATAATAGTTTATTATAATATTAAAGTTGCTTTTTTATTTATCGATTGAGGCAGTACGAAGTCTGCCGGGTTAGCTAGTTTCACAATACATGTCCCCACAATACTGCTGCAACAATCGACGAAGTCTCAGCAAATAGTTATCATCATTTTAACGAATCATTAAACGATTTGAATAATAATTCATCGAGCTCACTTTCTTGGTGGTTTCTTGGCTTGAAATCAATTTATTCAAATTTGTATTAAGTGGACATTTTGAATTTTAATCAAGGTACTCACCATTCAATGGATTTATCATCTTGATATTGAAGTAATATCCATCATCACCTCTCCAGAACATTAGCGAGTATTGTAGAGCATCGTATGAACGGTGTGTTTCATATATTCGTTGCAATTCTCCAGTATTCCGACGCGTAAGAACAATATCACGCGTTTCCAAGTTTTCACCTACAATCACAACTGCCACTTCGTCTATTGTAGGGGCGTTGAATTTGCGTCATGTGCTCCAACAGGTCGTTTATTTGCTCTAATCATAATCTTGTGATTGTCACTTGGCATAGGTTCCAAAGCAGTTTTAAACAATCGAACCAATGCATGATGTTCATGAAGTAGTTGCTTGAAGAATTTCTTTTCACATCTGCATTATCTGATTGATGTTGATCAAGTTGATCATTCATATTGCCTATATGAAGTAAATTTGGAGGAATTTATGATGTGCATCTTCAAGTGGTTTTAATGATCCGATTCGATGGTGAATGTGGCCCTGGATCCAAATGGCAGAAAGGGAAGACAAAATAAGTGATTTGAAATCATTGATAATAATATTATATTCTTACCTTGAATGTTGGATTGAATCCACGTCCTTCAATTATATCAGCTCCAATTGAAGTTATTCAGAAACACCCATTGTATTTTTGTGTGTTCGATAGAAATTTGGGGTTACCAAGATGAGTGAATCACCCTGTACTCTTGTACAATATATTGAGATGACACTCTTCAAGAACTTAATCATACTGGGATCAATCTTGTAATTGTATTCACTCAGTGTATGCCACTCATGAGGTATTAGGTCAACTGGTTTTCATTATTATTGTATTTTTCGAGCTTTGTCACTGCCATTGTTCTTAGTTTTGTATGCTGCATATTTTCGAGTACGAGCATTAAACTAAGAAAGGTTTCAATCTTCCAATCCAACAAAAATTTCCAATTTTGATATTGTTAAGAGGAGGAGAGCAATATCGAGAAATGAGAGGGGGAATAAACTTCCAATCACGAATTTTATACTGAAAATAATCGTGTCAAACGAAATTGGAAATTTCATGACCAAGTCTTCCTTTCGTCTCCCCAAATGAATAACTTCTCTTGTCGGGAAAATTCTAAAGAGAAAGAAAAACGTAATTGAATCTTTTGATGATGCAAGGGACATTCCTATTAGTGAGGAGCTGTTCTTGAATTGCCTGTCATGTCAACTGGTTTTTCGAATGGAACAAGTGGATCAAGATAGGTACTAATTACTGTCCTTTTGTGAACAGAACACTCGAAAAATTTCTTTCACAGTTCTCGGACCCGAGAATATTGTTATACAATGGTTTGTTTGGGAGAAAATTGTGTTTACGAATTAATTTTTCAGGCTCGTTGAGGCGACAAATTAGTGCCGAATCGAGAAAAAAAATAATGTCAGATAAAGTAGGAAAGAAATTGATCAGAAAGTGATTTTGTGGAAATAAAAGCGACTGCCTGAATTTTTCTGGGTTTCATTGTCCACATCGTATTGGAAAAGGAGCGGAATTATTGTGTTCGAGCTACGAGGTAATTATATTGTCGTATGACACAGAAAACAATGTAATGAGTCCCACATGGGAGGTGGTGTTCCACCAATCAAAATTTGGGAAGAAAATAAACAGGAACACACAAAATGTTTTCGTCGTGATGGGAAACATTTATTGATGGAAATAATTGAAATGTATAAATGTACTAAATGAAAATGAAAAAAAGAGAAAGAACACATAAATTCGAGATATCATAATAATAACAGATATGATGATAAAACGATAAAAAAAAGCAATAGAACAAGAAAATTAATATATTTGCCTCATATGGAATCAAGCATAGTCATTCCGGCATAACAGGAAATATTAATAGATGGAAAAATGCAAAAACGAAAAAAAATGTGTTATTCTTCAACATGAAAAGGCCATACTTTGTAATGTGACATAATCGTAAAATCAATAGACGTCAAATCAACATAAATTCAAAAATAATAATCATGCACATAATCTCGCCCTATCTTGAAGAGAAAATCATACAAAAAGAAAATAACATCAAGAGACTCTGACCTAATTTGCCCAAAACCAAGCCCTGTTGCCAAACTTCGATCATCCTTTACAAAGATCGACCACAGATTATACGTAGATTTTAATGTGACACTAGTAACAATGATTAGGTAATAGAAATGATATAATTTGACACAAGGCTTTTTTAATCTAACCGACATTTTTGTACTATTTTCAGGTGCAAAAGCCATCAATTCCCCTACCGTACAAAAATTTGCTCGTTGCTCAGCAACACTTTCAATTCTAGGATTAAAAACGCTACTTTTAATTCTAAGACTAGAAGTATTTGCATTTGAGCTCTCTAATTGAAATTTGAAGAAAAAAACATTGTCTCTTACAAACTTAGTAAAACAAACAAATTGAGCAACTATATGTAGGTATTTATTTGTTATTTATAGTGATATTGAATGTACAATTGGAACAATTATTGCCAAAATTCAAAGCACAAACTTTTCGGTTACTATCACCTTTATCTTTGGAAATATAGTATATTATATTATAAGGACTAAAAGTGCCTATGAAATTTTCTTGGAATTGTCAGTATGCTCAGACCGTTTCCAAGTTTTTATATAATGCATGATCCCTTTGATATTTCAAATAACACAATCTACAAACTGGATTAGAACCTCATCAACTTTACCACTTTTTTCAATTGAACAATTGAATAAAGCCATAGCCCATTTGGACGATAACATAACTAAAA
The DNA here is from genome assembly GCA_038502775.1 of Hippodamia convergens. Lineage (NCBI taxonomy): Eukaryota > Metazoa > Arthropoda > Insecta > Coleoptera > Coccinellidae > Hippodamia > Hippodamia convergens. The sequence continues at coordinate 82,849,304 of CM076608.1, read as the reverse complement.
CAGCCCAATAAAACTTCGAACAAGCCGTTGTTCATCTACTCAATTCCATTATTTTATCACAACAGATACGAACGAGTACGAATACAACGGATTGCTTCATAAAACAAACGATGTGATTTATTTGTATTGAATAAATATGGAACTGGTAGTTGCCATATATGTTCCATATGAAACCGATTCTCATATTATGTCACCGTAACATGCTAGTGGTATTCGTTTGACCTGGATGATAGCAGAATCGCACAAGTTGATGGTTCTGAAATGAAATTCTATCGTGCTTTCAACCTAAAAGTACGACAATACCCAATATCAAATAACCTCACAATACAAACAGGGTGTTTCGAAAAAGGGTGATCCCACCTCTAGGATAGTTTGAAAAGTGGGAAATAATTAAGGTTTGTTCATTTATAGTATATTCTAAAACAAGTTGCAGAATGAGCTCCTATTCCAACACGAATGCGAAGCATGAATGTTGGAATTGCCTTCTGCAACGAGTATTAGACGATATTTTCACTATTTCAATCAAGTTTTGTGAAATACTCCCGAAATTCAAATCGAAATTCAGGTAAGTGACTTTTGTATTGTATCTTGGCAGTTGGTGTTACTTACGAAATTTGACAGATTACGGAATTTGAATTGATTTGATTCGAAAATTGATTCCAGTGGAGGTCAGAACTGACAACTACGAAACGAAAAATATAGCTGAAACAATGCTGTAATGAGTTTCATTACAGCACTACTCTCAGTATTATAATGAACTCATTACGATACTGAAATAGAGAAATAAATTATACACATTTTTCACGATTTTGCCGAAATTATTATGTTTTGGAAGCTGATACATGCAATGAGTTCGTTTTTATATCTGATATTCAGAGAGGGAGCTAGTTACACGGTTCGCACTCAGGGATATTGAATATCCGATTTATCAATTGAAATTTCAAATGAACCCAAACATCATTTGATTATACACCAAAAAACTACTCTTGATAAAACTCGATACTGTGTACCGTTCTCGGAATATTTTGATTTGAAAAATATCATTATTTTATTGAGAGACCCGGTATATTGAATACTTGCAATTTTCCGAATACACTTCATGAATCAAAAGAAGTAGCAATTTTTGAAAGTGGAAGAATCTCTTCTGATTCAACTGAACTGATCCACATGAGTAAGGGATATTGACTTAAAATGCAAAAAAATAAAGTTTGAATGAGATTTTATGTCAGGAAATAAAATTAATTTTAGTCTGTAAGTCTGCAGCGTATACAGGGGTGGTTAAGAAAAATCGAGTAAAATAACGAAATTTCATTCCCAGAGAATCCAAGCATTTTAAGACTATCAATTAAATGTATAGCCTCCACGGGTATCAATAACAGCTTAACCTCTTCTTTGCATACTACACACGAGGTTGTCGAATATTTCTTGAGGAATTTGGTTCCATGAACGGGGCAGAAGCTCTCTCAGATCATTTAAAGAGTCTAGTGTAGGTTGATAATTATCTAATCTTCTTTCGAGCATATCCCATTCATGTTCTATACAATTCAAATCTGGTGAGTGCGGAGGTATTGGACATGTGGAATACAAAGCTCCTCGCTCTCATTCTCAACTATGGCTGCACGGTGCGGTCTAGCGTTATCGTCTAGAAATTGAAAAGTTTCACCAATGGCACCGTGAAAATTTGGCAAATCATTGTGATGCTTCCATTGGTTTAAGGTGGTCATATTCCCAGGACAAATACCGGCCCATACCATAACACTACCCCTCGGAATGGATTGACTTCTTATACATAGCGACGATTACGGGGTATACGTTGCATTGTCCATACCCTTATTCTTCGAGAATCTGAAAATCGTCCATATCTGGATTCATCAGTGAAAAGGACACTACGCCATTGATCGTTCCAATTGATATGTTGTCTTGCCCATTTCAGTCTTTTACGCTTATGGTCACGTGTTAATGGAACTCCTAGAATGGACGTCTAGAACCTAGATTCACCTCTCTCAAACGTCGTCTGATGGTTTCGATGGAAATTTTAACCCCATCTGCATTTTGAAGAGTATTCCGTAGCATTCTACACGTAGATGTAGGCTTTCTTCTCGCCGAAACGGTGATGAAACGATACTGAGCAGGTTTTGTTTTTCGTCGCCCACCAAGCCTTGGTTTTTCCAATACGGAACCTGTCTTCCTGGACCTATTCCAAAGTCGAGATATTACACTTTGGCTCACTTGGAGCCTTTCCGCTACAACAATCTGAGTTGTTAATTTACGTCTTGGCATTTTCAGAAAACTCGTTTCAAATCGAAGCCGTTGATAAACTGACTCCATTCCAAAATAAGAACATTCATGAAGCATATGCAAAGAACCTAACTTCATAAAAAAGTCGACCAGATTGACGAAATGTCTCATACTGATTTTTATTGGATCGATTCAAGTTGTCTTGCTCTTGAAAATTCAGAAATTTATCACCTAATGAAACTGTTCCTCACTAAGATAGGCCTCAAAATCTGATTTATACACCTGCTTATACTTAATTATACTCTATCGCTCTTGATTATTTATTATATTGTTATTTATTTATTTGATGCTCATACATATTCATATTATATACATATCTATACAACCTTTCTATTCATTTATTTTTCCTGAATTCATATGCTCTTATAATTTAAAATTTTTTTATACATGTGTAACGCACAGGTCTCTTCAAGACTTCGATATGGCGTGACTTTATGGGGTACCTCTTCAGCAGCTGCAGGTGTTTTTCTCACTCAGAAGGGGTTGGTTAGATGTATCGCGGGTGTTTCACAGAAAACATCTTGTAAGCCATATTTCAAACAGTACGAAATACTTACTCTGCCATCAATCGTCGTCTTGGAGTTGGCAACTGCTGTTTTTATCAGGAAGGACTCTTTTGTTAAAAATTGTGATAATCACCACTACAACACACGAAATCAACAGAATTTCGTTATACCAAACTTCCAATATAGGATTGGACGTCAGTCGCCCTTCTTTCTAGGGTTAAAAATTTTCAATTGTTTGAGTGATGATGTTAAGAAATCTAAGAATGTTTTCATTTTCAAGGGTAAATTGAAGAAAATCCTGTTGAAGAAGTGTTATTATAGTATTGAGGAATTTCTCATTTAGTTTATTTGCTTTCTGACTTTTTCTATGATGATGTAATCATTCTTGTGGAAATAAAGTATATATTATCATTATTATTATTATTATTATCAAACAGTTATGAATTTGTGACTGGCTGCATGACTACGGTCTAAAGCCAAGTAATGAACCGAAAAAAAAATTCAGGTTATTATTGAATTTTAAATAATTTTACAGCAATTTTCTCGAAGATTACAAACTTCTCAAAACGATTGAATACGACACCTAACTCCTCTGGAGAAATTTATTTAGTAACTGCAAATCCTTCCTTCCCGAAATGATAGGGAACTGCTTTTCACCCAAAACGTTCTCGACCTTCCACCTCCCGAAATCTGGAAATAACAGAACGATTCATCTCCTCCGATATCTAACCCATCGATTCTCCGTTTCAGATGAAATTCCCGAGGGAACAGCCGTCGCACATCTGGCCCCACTAAGTTGCGTTTCAACAAAGGTAAGTGGCGATTCAATCAGCAACAATCGACCTGAAAAATTCCATTACCTATACTCCAAGTCGTTAAACTCGCTCTCGAGCGGCGTGGAGGCAGCTATATCCGTTTGGTCGTTCTTTATTTTCCGGCTTGGCCAAGGTTGGACCTTCGGCTTGTAGTGAGAACGGAATCTTGTGGGATTGTTCGAGAGGGGGGCAGCTGTTGCGAGGATTAACAGTTCGAGAAGAAGAGTTGGATTCGGTTGAGCTTTCGTTAACTCGGAAAAATGTATATTAATCCAATTCACAAGGCTTGACGGTATAATCTAATATACACTGCGGAAAAAAATTAACGCACATTCTGAAAATCTCAATTTTAATGAAAGTTAACTCTACATTGACCTTATAACTTATTTTTTATGTTCTCTCGGGAAGGTTTTGAACGAAGCAAGACACATTAAATGAAAGAAAAATTCAGGATTTCACCGAATCTTAAGTGGAAGAAGAAAGATTAACAATTTTCAAAATACTGAAATGCTGATAAGTGATTTAATACTTGGTATTTCCTCCCCTTGCGTTAATTACAGTTTGGCAACGACGGTTCATACTCAAAATGAGTGATCTTAAAATTTTCTGATCAAATACTTCCCAGATTTCTCCGAGTTGGTTTCCTAAGTCTTCAAGAGTAGCTGAATGATTTGATTGAGATCTGGACTTCTTGCTGGCCATTCCATTCGAGAGACTTCAACCTCTTCAAGGTACTCCTGAACAATGCGCTCACGATGAGGTCTGGCATTATCGTCCATAAAAAATAAAATTTTCAACAATGTATATAGGGCAAATGGCACTACATACTCTTCAAGAATGTTCCTTATATACTTATCAGCATTCATAGCTCCATTATCAACGACCACTAGGTCTGTGCGAGCAGTCAAAGATATTTCACCTCATACCATAATCGATCCTCCCCCGAAACCAGTAGTATTCAGGAATTTGCACTGAGCATATCTTTCATGTGGACGTCTGTATACAAAGGAACGTCGATCACAATGGTAGAGGCAGAATCTGAACTCATCTGTGAAGAGAACTCTTTCCCAATCGGCCTCTTCCCAATGGATATGCTCTCTCGCAAAATCCAAACGCGCCCTTCGATAGGCTGGGGTAAGAGCTGGGCCTCTTACCGCGATACGAGGCCTTAAATCATATTGTCTGAGGCGATTTCTTATTGTAGAGTGCTGATTTGCATTCCATGAGTTTGCTCAGGCTGATTTTGAAGGAGGCGAGCGATTGCAAACCGTTGTCTCAACGAAGAAACTCTCAAGTAACGTTCTTGAATGGCAGTTGTTACCCGTGGTCTATCCTGTCCTGGTCTTCGGACATTCATACATTCTGGACACACTTGTATGGGAAACTTCAAACTTTTCTGCAATTCTTGTGTTTGTCCACCCTTCTCTCGCAAAACTACCGCTTGGGCACATTCCTCTTGGGTCAAATTGCTTGTTTCGCGTTGCATAGCGATCGAGTGTAGAAAATCAAACGAAAGAAAAACTATTGATCACGAGAATTGATTGAGAATAACTGATTTTAGAATGGAACCGATACATTCAAAATCTGATGATACCATCTTTTTTTATTCCTGCTGGGAAAAAACATCTATACTGAAGAAAAACGTTGAAATCGGATAACATATGCATGCATAATTCTGATAAAAATAATTATCATTGAGAACACCTCCAGTTGTAGAATAAATTTGAGATTTCAATAATGTGCGTTAATTTTTTTGCTCAGTGTATTTAAACAAGCAATTCTTTTATATATGTATGTTTATTTATCTACAACTGTCAAATAATGACTCACTCATGAAACTGTCATAACAACCTTCATTAACACACTAGTGCTGTAATGAATTCATTACAACACTTGTGCTGTAATGAGAACCACAGAAATAACAATCCATCAAAGAATTTCAGAATTCCAAATCAAAAGTTATCCAGGTTACGATTATTGGAATTATTTATTACACATTAAGAACAAAATCTTTGCAATTTGATATAGAAATAGGGAACGATTACTGGCCTAACAATATTTCTAGTGGAGACTAGAAATATTTTGATTATGAACATCATCTGTGGATGTCGCTGGACTTATGTATCTAGAAATAGAGGCAATATTCTTCCGTTCGAGAAAGACTTTCTTGTTAAGACCTATAATTGCCATTGCGGCACGTTTTTTGTTTGCTTCAGAAGTTTCAATACATCCTTCAGCGACAGTATTTGATTTCTATCCACCTTGTCGTTTCACTGTTAAAAGATCAGCTCCTGTATCATCCTAGAAAGAAGTTGACCTCCGGAAGCAATGCCCAGTATATACCTTTAAATTAAGCAATTGCAGAAGTTGTTCAATTAGGCTTGGAACACTACCTATAGTATTACAAATTATATAGAGAAAAGAATTCTTTTAATCAACATTTATTGAGCTTTTCGATAATCTATTTTTTGATTGGGAGTGATATAGTATATTATGTATAGAGAACGGTAAGGGCATTTTACCGATAGAAGACCATCGGTAATTATTGTCTGAGATCGGTAGTCCTTAACGTTCGAGATAGCGTTTTTGCACGATAGACACAATTTTTATTCAATGTACAAAATAATTATCTGAAAATTCATTTATTCGTGGCTTTATCAATGCTGTGTAGGAATATGATATAAGGCGTTGTCTTGGTGATGAAAACTTAGTAGATTGTCAAAGTGACAATAATCAATTGAATTTACTAGCGTTGAAAAATGATTGATATAGAATCTTCAGAAGATAATGGAATTTCAACAGCCTGGGAAATCGGCTGTTCTTCAGTTCTTCTTGAGAAATCTAAAATCCGATACGACAGTACATACAATACTTTCAAGGAATGGATTTAGAATAAAGGCTGCCATATCAATGAAAAAGTGTTACTGACCTATTTTATTCGGAGAATAGAAAAGCTTAGATCGCCTGGAAGTCTTTGGGCGGAATGTGCAATGCTGAAGAGCACAAAATTTTTGAACGACGGTATTGACATATCCAAGTTTGCAACGCTTATAGCTTTCCTCAAAAGAAAATCTATTGATTACAAACCCAAAAAATCTGCTGTTTTTACAATAGAAGACATGAATAAATTCCTAAAAGAAGCACCAGATGATATGTTTTTAATTATCAAGGTGTGCTTTTATTAATATAATATTGCTTTATAAACTAATTATGTCCTTTCAGGTGGGAACGATATTAGGTATATCAAGGGCGTGTAGAAGAGAACATGAGCGTCAGGGACATAGAAGATCGGGAATCATTTTTAAACGTTTGTTTTATTTCATTATTTCGAAGAAAATTCAGTCATTTTCACTTACCGTTCTGTTTACCTTAGCAACCAGTAAAAATGATCTACCGACCTACGTGCAAAAATACAATAATGTAGGATTAATATAAGCCAAAATGGCTATCATTACTCACATACTGGTCCCGTGATTGAAGAAAATACTTCGAAAAGCGGTAAATTCAGGTATATTCATAAAATGCCAATTATTTTGGAAACGGTACATTTTTTATTGAAAATTTTGGTGTCATTCGATGAAGGTTGGTCTACTCAGTCGTGGTCTGACATTTAATTCACTAGTTATTGGACACCCTGTATAATGATGAGCTAATAAGGGACACCGAACGCTGTACACAGAATGCGCCGCCTTCCCTCGAACTCTCCTAACAAGAATAACGACCTCTCAACCGACATCAAAACAACTATAGAAGAATAACTCATTTGCATTTCACAAAGCACGCGAAAAAGCGTGCAAAACGCGGCGTTTGCGCCATTTGCACCCGCGCATATTTATAACTATTACGCCGCGAATCTGTTCCGAAGAAAAAATTGTGTCGGATGTTACTTGTTTTTCGTCTTCCGCAAACCACAATGCCCCTGAATAATTCACGCCTGCCTCACTTCCCGGGAGAGGTACACATAGTTAGGGCGATAAATTTGAATGTCTTCCAGCTGCTATTAGCTGCAAATTCGCCGACTGTTCGGAAGACGAAGTGGAAAAAACAATTTACCATTCTCTTCTCCGAGAGTGTGGATGAATGCATGTCGTTTGTCTTGATCACATCGGCTCTTTCTATCTTTCAGCGGGAGCGGGAGGATTAAAATGAATAATTTGTCGAACAGACGGTAGCGCCATATGGGGACAAGAAGATGGCGTTCTTTGAAACTGCGAGGATCTCGAATGTTTGACAATCAAAGTGAGCAAAACTCCTTATTCAACAAAAAAATAATTATCAATCCATAAAATGTACCAGCCCACCACTTTTCGAAGTTTAAATGACTGAAAACAATTATGATATAGAGCAAAACACAACTTTATGCGACACCTACGGCGTTAGCTGGAACTAAGCGCGAAACGAGTATTCGTTTCAACAGTTAGTACGTGAAAGCTGTGTTTATTTTTACGGTTTCTTTGCGATAAAAAGATATGCCTACGAAAAAAACCGTGAGAACACTAATTGTTGTGTCTATGGAAGTAATTCTATAAAACCTAGGAATCCTAAGCCCATTTTCATTATTTTCGTGGTAAAAATCGAAATGTTTACATAACCAACAAACTATAAATCGTAGAGGAAATGAATAGACGTAAATCCTGGGAGCATGTTTTGATAATGGAAAAACCGGTATCTAAACATATTAGAGTATGTTCACACCATTTCCAACCAGAAGATTATAGAATGAAAACAGGCAAGAGTGGAAACTGATGTCAATTGAAAACAATGCTTCATATGTTTTGAATTATTTCAGAAACTCTCACTGTGAAAACATTTCTGCTACTAAAGAAGAAAGCTGTTGCTTCATAAAACCTACCAAAAAAAGCAGTTCAAGTCAAGAAACTTTAACTTTCTGTTCAGACCGTCCTTGTTCAATATTTTTTATTCTTATCGAAATAAATTTCTTTGAGTCTACTTGATATTTTTGAATATATAGAAGTCTCAACAATTCAAGGAGCCTTGTTGAAAGTGCTGAATGCAGGCCATTTGATAGTGTGCAATAAAACTAGGGGCAATCTGAGTGTGATTCTCTTGATTGTTGCAAAAATGAACTTATGTCCTTCAGAATGAAGAAAAGCAGATAAGCACTTCCGGATCTGAAGAATGTTGATAAGTAAATGTTGGAAAGGAACTCATTCCCAATCGGTGGTCATCGTGATTCATTTCACCTTTCATCCGATTACATCGTTGGCATTTAGCGACATCAACAAATAGTCAGGTTGTTGAATGTTTCGACTCCCTATAATGCTTATTAGACAAGTACGAACTGGAACGCCTGAAAATTATATAGACTAATTGAATTGGCAAATATACAGAAATAAAGATAAAATTCACCCCTCATCATATTGCATACTACTAAAAATTTTAATTTGATTCAACCCAAAAACAAAATAGTTATTTATGATATGAGTGTTAAAAGTGACTTTTTATTTTGTGAGTGAAAAAGATTTGACGAACAAAACAAAATCACTTCTAACACAAATACCATACAATGTTTTTTGTACAACTGCCCTATTCTGATAATGAAATGGGCGAACTTGCAATGACAATAAACTTCAAAATGCATTTTAATATTCAAATAATCAAAAGGTTGTTGTGAATGGCAAATGTTGCCAACGTTATGATTACTAACAAATGAGAAAAGACATTGTCGGTTGAATTTCGTTCCTGTCCAATTTTCGTCTTGGGTTTTTAACTGCTTAATATGTTTGGGAAGTGAACTTCAGTGAAACTGTTTTCCTGGCATACTTAGAAGAAAAATCAAAAATATGGAGTTCATCAACTTTGTGCAGCAAATTTTCAATGATAAAGTCAAGCACCCTTGTTGAAAATGGTGTGGATGTTAGTAAATATTTCGAGGTAATAGCATATTCAAAACGGAAAAGTGAAGGATATCGTCCCAAGAACTCGAAAATTCTCACTCATGAACCATTTGAAAAGCTTATAGAGGAGGCACCAGATGAGAAATACTTGATAGTTAAAGATGCAACTATTTTCGGATTATTTGGAGCCTGTCGGCGTGAAGAATTGTGTAATTTATCAGTGGAAGACATCAAAATAACAAATAAATCATTGGTTTTACAACTTCCAAATACAAAAACGAAAGTCAGTCGTTCTTTCTTTATTATTGGGAAGTATGTAGACTATTTTAATAAGTACTTTGCACAGCGCCCTTCTGTCATCAAACATCGTCGTTTTTTCCTAGAATACATGAATGATAAATGCACTGCCAATCCAGTTGTTATAAATACATTTGGAAAAATTCCATCTATTGTTGCCGAATTCCTCAAACCAAAGCAATATACAGGACACTGTTTTCGAAGATCCTCCGCTTCATTGCTAGCAGAATCAGGAGCAAATATTACGGATACAAAAAAAAATGGTGGATGGAAGTCTACGACGGTAGCCGAGGGCTATGTTGATCCTTCCATTGCATATAGAAATATCATTGCTGAAAAAATTCTCCCAACCTCAACAGATTTTGGATCATCATCTTCCAATATTGTACTTCTGGTTTCTACAAGTACTGATGGTGCTGAGGATTCTAATAATGTGTTGCGAAGCTCCCTAACGTCACAGGGCATTAATGTTAGTAATTGTTTTAGTTTTACGATTGATACTCATGTTCATAAGTAATGATTGTTAAGAAAATAGAGTGCTTCCACGTAAACAATAAATTTTAACATTGTTTGCTGTCATTGGAAATGTCACTTTTAATATCAGTTTTACAAAAACATCATTTCATTTTGTTCAACTTCAACTTTCTCGAGCGAGACATATATTTCGCCGAAATTGAGTTTGAGGAAAAATATGCCTACCGTTCCAGCTAAACAATCCCCGGCTCAAAACACAAATGACAGAGATGAGGATGTGAAACGATGTAACTCCGCCATTAAAACTTTTTTAATTTACATAATGAATCAGGGAGTTTATCATGGACCCGGATACTTAAAATCTCCGGATGAACGCCGGAAATTCGGCTAATAAATTCGGACTCATCGACGTTTTGGGCGTGAATTGGAAGTTTCAACGAAAACATTGAAAGTAAATTATGGCGTCTGGATGGGTAGTAAAGTATATTTCCCCATTTCGTGCCGATAAATGATTTTTCATTCCGCCGAGTTTCTTCTTTACGGTCCATGATCCGCGATATAAATCAGAAAGTTATTGGCTCGAGATCGGGGAGTGCGGCCCGGACTTTTGTTGGACTGCTGTCGACTTTATGGACTCTCGAGTGTAATGAATAGGAGCGAAATGAGGATCTTCAATGGCGATCGTTTCGCTGTACTCTTGACAAAATTCCCGGTGATGTACAGGGTGGGCAAAATTGGTGATACAAACTACAACTTTTTTATCGTGAGAGATAAAGTTTTATGAATGACACGTTATGGTGGTCTTTTTTAGAAAAGCCATCAACTGCAATCCTCTTTCTCTTTTTTTTTCGAGTTAAAGGCGAATATTAAAATTTGGGCCATTTCAACTTTAGCTATTATCTCCGTTTCTGTTTGTGCTAGGATGTTGAAATGAAAATATTATACAGGCACTTTCTTCATAGCAATCCTGGAGCGTACTTTGTCTTGTTCCAAAAGGTTTCCTTGCTTGCTTTTCTTATAGAAACAATAGTTTGAAATGGCTGAGAAAGAATCTCCTTTTCTTTATCATACATCATATATCGCTCTCAGATTCATTCAGATATCATGGAAAATATAGTTTTTGTACAACTGCCATTAAAAGTGTCACTTTTAATGACAACAAAAAATGTTAAAATTGATTGTTTACGTGAAAGCTCTTGAAAATATTTTTTTACATTAGTGTTAAAAATATTTTCAGCGCTCCATTTTATCATGATAAAATCAGATTACTTCACTACTTTTGAAAATTTATATTTATCGTAAAACTAGAACAATTACTAACATTAATGCTCTGTGACGTTAGGGAGCTTCGCAACACATTATTAGAATCTTCAGCACCATCAGTAGAAACCGTAGGTACAATATTGGATGATGATGATCCAAAATCTGTTGAGGTAGGGAGAATTTTTTCATTCATGACATTTCTATATGCAATGAAATGATAAACATAGCCCTCGGCTACCGTCGTAGACTTCTATCCACCATGTTTTTTATATCCGTAATATTTGCTCCTGATTCTGCTAGCGCTAGCAATGAAGCGGTGGATCTTCGAAAAGAGTGTCCTGTATATTGCTTTGGTTCTGGCAGTTTGGGGAATTCGGCAACAATAGATGGAATTTTCCCAAATGTATTAATATCAACCGGATTGGCAGTGCATTTATTATTCATTTTATGTAACTGTTACTTTCTCTGGAATAAATATCATTATTATTATTCATATATTTCAGAAAATAACGATGATTTCTTATGACAGAAGGGAGCAGTGCAAAATACTTATGAAAATAGTCTACAAACATCCCAATAATACTGAAAGAACGACTGACTTTCGTTTTTGTATTTGGAATTTGTATAACCAATGATTTATTTGTTATTTCGATGTCTTCCACTGATAAATTATACAATTCTTCACGCCGACAGGCTCCGAATAATCCGAAATTAGTTGCAATCTTAACCATCAAGTATTTCTCATCTGGTGCCTCTTTTATAAATTTTTCAACTTGTTCACGAGTGAGAATTTTCGATTTTTCTGAACGATATCTTTCACTTTTCCGTTTTGAATATGCTATTACTTTGAAATATTTACTAACATCCACACCATTTACAACAAGGGCGCTTGATTTTATCATTGGAAATTTGCTCCACAAAGTTGATGAACTCCATATTTTTTATTTTTCTTTTAAGTATGCCAGGAAAACAGTTTCACTGAAGTTCCCTTCTACATTTTCAATTTACACCAGGCCAGGAAATTGTTATATGCAATATCGAACTGCTGAACAGATTTTTTAGGTAGGAGTTCCAGATTTGCTCTTCTTGCAGACTCTTCGATATTCAGAGGAACAACCAAATTGTCACCTGAATTAATAATTGGATTCTCGACAAACATTTCAAGCAGTCAAAAACCCAAGACGAAAATTGGACAGCAACGAAATTCAAATGAGAGCGTCTTTTCTCATTTGTTAGTAATCATAACGTTGGCAACGTTTGCCATTCACAACAACCTTTTGATTATTTGAATAATAAAATACATTTTGAAGTTTATTGTCATCGCAAATTCGCCCATTTCATTATCAAAATAGGGCAGTTGTACAAAAAACATTTTATGGTATTTGTGTTAATAGTGATTTTATTTCGTTCATGAAATTGTTCAATTTGCTCAGCTCATTTCACAAACTTTTTCACTCACAAATTAAACCGTCACTTTCAACACTCATGTCATAAATAACTATTTTCATGTGAAATTTGAATTATTGAGAATTAAGTAGGCTGAATCACAGAATAATTTGTCTCTACGCATGGTTTCATGATTGTTTTGCGATCGAATATTTGATTCAATTCTTCGTGGATTGATCTGTGATAAGAACAACTCTCAATTCGAAGTCATTACTGCCACTGAAATAAATCAATTCAACATATCGTAGTTTTCGAACATTTCCATATTGCCGCCAATAATGACTTCGAATTCTAATAATTGACAGTTGTTTTGAACAAGGATTAAACCACGAAGAATTTAATCAAGAATTCAATGGAGAAATAATAATGACACCATGCGTAGAGACATATTATTCTGTGATTCAGCCTACTTAATACTCAATAATTCAAATTTCAAGAACAAACGTTATTTTTCATGATATCTGAATGAATCTGAGGGCAATATATGATGTATGATATATTTCTGAAACGGAAAAAAAATTGCAATTCTTTCTAAGCCATTTCAAACTATTGTTTCCATAAGAAGAAACACAACTTTATGTTATAGCTCAGCAAGGAAAACTCTTCGGAAAAAATAAAGTACCCTTACTGGATTGCTATGAAAAAATGTCTGTATAATGTTTTCATTTCAACACCCTAGCACAAACAGAAACGGAGATAATGGCCTAAGTTGAAATCGCCCAAATATCAATTTTGGCCTATAACTCGAAAACCAAAGAAGATAGAGGATTGCAGTTGATGTTTCCCTGAAAAAACACAACCGTAATGTGCCGTAATTTGCCAGTCATTTCCTCTATCTCGTTGGGGTCAAGAAGTTTTAGTTCCAGTATCACCAATTGTATGATCGGCTGGAAGAACCTTGGATGTGTTTAATTTTTAGTGTAAATTTCGTAACATCTAACGCTTTTTCCAGCCGACCGTTCAATTCTGCTCACCCTGTATATCAGGAAAACTGCATAAAAAAAAGTCACATAATGAAAAAATATAAACAATACAACCATTTGGAAACGAAATTAACCACATGAAAAAAAATCGAATTAATAAAATCCCGTTATCAAATAGGAATAATTATTTCACTTAACTTTCCACCTACATCCTTCCCGTCTCCAATGATTGAAAGAAAGTTGAAAAAATTGTAGGTAACAATAAAAAAAATATTTTCAATGTAAAGATTATCTTGATAAGTTTGGGTTAACCCTTGCAACGCCAATGCCCCGGATAACCTGCCACTGCTCGACACTCAAGTTCGCATCCGACATCTTGAAATTTCCGAACACCCAACTTCTTCCTTTGAACGATCAGCAACAAAGAAGCCGAGTATCTCACTTCATTCATTCCGAAGGATGCTAGTTTTCGACTGAACGACTCTAGCGGATTCTCATCTCTTCCAAAGTAGCTGACGAGCTTTCAGAGCACTGAATATCGTTATTGGCATTATCAGCCGAAGGAAGATTGAGTGGGACGAATATCAACGTCAATAATTAATTAATCACTCCAGTTTGTTTCCGTCTCCTCTCGGTTTTATAACGTCGAATCGAACGTCTTGGGCGTCTCGATATAATTCACAAGCTTGGTCCTTCGGAACTTTTTGCGAATTTAATCACGCCGTTGAGGACGATATTGAAAATTCAATTAATGTTGGTATTTTCTGGAGTGGATGTGATCTTCGCATTGGGGCGTGCTCCAAGGGAAATTGAATTCTTCGAAAAAAGACAGGTCGGGTATAAACAAAGCAAGGAGATAGGTGGAAAATGGAGTAAGTGGGGAATGTTGATAGAAATATTGGTTCTCCTCGAATTACTTTGTCGCTCCAAAGAAAATCATACGCCAAAAAGGTATAGGGACAACCTTATATCAGCGTGTTCACAATAAAACAACGCTCATGCTGATATAGAATTGTTTCTTTACTCTGTTCAAATTTAAGCGAGACCAATAAATACAAACAGCATCGTCTGGTTTGCGTATTGGCCAAACGGTCATAACAATGCTCCTTCGACCGACCTGAAAGATTGCCAGGGTCGTACTCGGAACTATACTTGAGATTGCGGCAATGTAATTTCAGGAAACACCAGAGTTTTAGAGATTTGGGAATTACTTGTAGGAATCTTGCAAGATTCCGACAAAGTAATTCCGGGAAACACCAGATGTCGGTCCTTTTCATTCAGTTCAAACTGAACGATTGTATGAAATCTCCTAGATTCGACTCTGGACGGAAAGTAACTATCGGAATGCTACAGGGTGGCTCAACTCAGCATGATATAGCGGAAAGGCTCCAAGTCAGCTCAAGTGTGATACCTCAACTCTGGAATAGGTTCAGAGACAGGTTCAGTGTTGGAAATACCACGGCTTGCTGGGCGACGAGAAACGACACCTGCTCAGGATCGTTTCATCACCCATTCGGCGAGAAGAAAGCCTACATTTAGGTGTAGAATGCTATGGAATACTACTCAAAATGCAGATGGGGTTCAATTTTCCATTGGAACCATCAGACGACTTTGAGAGAGGTGAATCTAGGTTTAAGACGTCCATAAGGAGGAGTTCCATCAACCGTGACCATAAGCGTCAAAGACTGGAATGGGCAAGGCAACATATCAATTGGAACGATCAATGGCATAGTGTCCTTTTCACTGATGAATCCAGATATGGACGATTATCAGATTCTCGAAGAATACGGGTATGGACAATCTCACGCATACCCCGTAATTGTCGCTATGTCCAAGAAGTCCATCCATTCCGAGGGGGTAGTGTTATGAATGGGCCGGTATATGTTTCAATGAGCGCACAGATCTACACATTTGTCCTGAGAATATGACCGCCTTACACTATAGGTAGCATGTCATTGACAATGTTTTGCCAAATTTTCGCGCTGCTATTGGTGAAACTTTTCAATTTTTAGACTATAACGCTAGACCGCACCGTGCAGCCATAGTTGAGAATGCGCGCGAGGAGCTTGGTATTCCACATTTACCAGTACCTCGGCACTCACCAGATTTGAATTGCATAGAACATGAATGAAGTATGCCCCAAAGAAGATTAGATAATCATCAACCTACCCCAGAATCCTTAAATGATCTGAGAGAGCTTCTGCCCCGTTTATGGAACCAAATTCCTCAAGAAATGTTCAACAATCTCGTGTGTAGTATGCAAAGAAGATGTCAAGCTGTTATGCATTGTATTGCGAGTCTTAAAATGCTTGAATTCTCTGGGAATAAAATTTCGTTATTTCACTCGATTTCTCTTAACCACCCTGTATACGCTGCAGATCCACAGGCTAAAATTGATTTTATTTCCCGCAATTTATAAGAATTTCAATCACAAAATCTCATTCAAACTATATTTTTTGCAATTTAAGCCAATATCCTCAACAACCTTCACCTATTAATCTATCAATATTATATGTAATTATTAATTGCACTCGGAATTTTTATTTGAATAAACAAATTTCAGTTATTTTTCAAAATGCGGGAAGATCATTATTTCTATGTCATTAGTATGCTATTCATATACTTAATTTAATCTCTAATAAACATTATCTAACAAAAAAAAAACGAACGAAAATCGGTCAAACCAGGTACTTATTTTATGAAAAATCATCTCTCAAAAAATGATCACCAATATCCTGGCCACGCTTTTTAATATTCCTAAAATCTTAATTTGGGTTTTCTCTCCCAGTCTCTGAAACAAGAAACAATTAGAAAAAATTTTTAAATAATAGAAGAAAGGCCCCTGCGTTAAAATTCGAGCACTAATTTGTCAGGGCCAGAACTTTACAAGAAGAAATTGTTGCCTAACAATGAACAAAAAGAAAACACTAATTGTTTCTTGTTTCAGAGACTGAGAGAGAAACCCCAAATTAAGTTTTCAGGAATATGCAAAGACAATTTTTTCAGACAACCTATTCTCAATATATTTTCTAGAACACGAAATTCATTATGAAATAGGTTTTATTCCATTATCAGTCATTTGAAAGTCGATTTAGGTCTGGATTCCAGATAAAATGATTCTACGTAAATTCCTGCTCTATTTTATTCTGTTTTTATTAGCCGGGGGCATTTTCATTATTAAAAATTGCATCTAGCCAGTTTGATCAAGATACTGTGAGCTTAAGTTTCATTCCAAACATGCCTATTATTGCTATGATTGTTAAAGACTGTGTCTGCTATATCCCGATTTACATATTGAGTAACGACATGAATTCCCAACGGGCTCCATTCGTTAACGTATGTCAACCTCATTTAATTCTACACTCTACGCATTTTACCGCGAATCTCGAGTCTGATAAATATTCCTCGAGTTCGCTATAGTTTCGGAACATGCAACATGTCTGGAATATCAAGTAGGCGGGGGTTATCTCACTCTGTATGCGAATAAAATTTCGGAAATATTATGTCAGGCTCGATGTTGCGGAGGAATAAACCGCGGAAATTCATCAACTTGTTCAACAGTTAACATGGAGCCTGCTGAATTTTTATCATGGCGCTACATGCAGGAGCGAATATTACGTGTGACTTTAATGCTAGATGATTTTTCAACATAGAGGGGCGGGTTCCCTTTATTCATAAACAAGCTTGAGCCCCTCACTTTGTGAGCGCATCTACTGCTTGTACCATAGCCATTTCCCATTTCCATCATTCATACGTGGCTGTCTTTCATATACTAACATATATGATACAGTATGGAAAGATGGATTAATTCATAAACTTTATAATCATTTTAAATGTGGAAAAATGGTAACACTAATGGAAATATCCGTCAGAAAGTTCCTAGTTTTTGTCGATAATAATAGTAGTAATTTCGAAACTTTGAATGATGGTCTTCCACAAGGTTCAGTTTTAGCACCTCTTCTATTTATTTTATATTTGTGTGACATTCCAACTACTTGTTCGGAAACATTTATTGATGCTGATGACATTGCTCTGGGTTTTAATCATTCTAATTCTCAAACAATAGAAAGTACCCTTTCCGAAGATTTGGATATGATGAAAAATTATTTTTTAAAGTGGCGTTTGTGCCCGAATGAAAATAAAACCGAGGTTTCGTGTTTTCATTTGAATAATCATTAGAATTATAGAAAATTAAGTGTTACTTTCGGTTCTTCTCCCTTGAAACATAATTTCAATCCTAGATACCTGAGAATCAACCTCGATTCCTGTCTAAATTTCAACGCCCATTTAGATGATCTGCGTTTGAAGCTTAAAACTCGAAACAATATTCTTCAGAAACTAGCTGGTTCCTCATGGGGCGCTGATGCAATAATACTTCGTACGGCAGCACTTGCTTTGGTTTTTTCTGCTGCTGAACATTGTTGCCCCATTTGGTTGAACAGTGTTCATGTAAAAAAAAATTGATGCCCAACTGAACTTTTCTATGAGGATTATTACTGGTACTATCAAGTCTACACCAACTCCTTGGTTCGCAGAGAGACAACAGCTTTGTATTTTTGCAACAAATTCAATTCCTTTCCAAATTCATTTACTATACTCACCTATATTTCAGATAATAAGTTCCCCATATTGAAGTCGAGTAAACCATTTTAGTCAAATTTTCTGATTGATATTAATAGACGAGACAAGGAAATTTGGCAATCTGAATAAAATGTATCCAATTTTTTTCAATAAAGATCTTATTTCTGATCCTTCCACCAGAGTTTCTGGTTTTGACCTTCCCAGGAGAATATGGTCTGTTCTAAATCGCATTAAAACAGGCTATGGACGATGCAATAACATGCTCTTTCGATGGAATTTCGTTTGAGAGCCCTAGTTGTGAGTGTGGGGAAAATGAGGATACTATAGAACATCTCATAAATAGTTGTCCCATTTATAAATTTCAAGATGGTTTCGAGGCTATACACAAAGTAACGAATGCATTTCTGAAATGGGTGGTTGATTTCAAAATAATTTAATTTATTCTAAATAGTTTCATTTCTGCTGTTGTCTTTTTTCATTTCAGATCAAGAATGCGAGACGTTTTTGTGAAGAATCTGTTTATCTGAGCCCATCGACGGATAAAATGAAGCTGTTCTCTCAGATCACAGTGATGTCTTTCAAGATTTTCCTGATATTCAATTTTTTAAGTAATTTTTTTTGCATGAGTGGGGTAAGGGTTTTTTTTCAGCTGCGGTTTTTTCCCTTTCCTCATTTAATCATGTATGTATGGTTTTCCTGTGTTGCACCAACCTCAACTAAGGACCTTTTTTGTTTCAATATGTATTGTATTATTTTAGTTCTTTGAATCAAAAAAATATATATCAGCACTTCAGAGGTAAAGTGTGTTAATTCTAGTCACATTTTTTCAGACACGAACTTTCCACAATATTGGATTCACATTATTAGTGAATTCTAGCTAGTGGGACACATTTTTGACTCCACCAAGTCACCAAATAATGGCAGTAAACATTCTTTGAAACAATAATCGAACTGAAAAATCTCTGTTTTGAATAATTTTGATATTGTGACGTACCTCACCTTACCTCTGGTTTGCTGATATACACTGTCCAAAAAAAATAACGCACATTATGGAAATCTCAAATTTATTCTACAACTGGAGGTGTTCTCAATGATAATTTTTATCAGAATTATGCATTCATATGTTTTCCACTTTCAACGTTTTTCTTCAATACAGATGTTTTTTCTCAGCAGGAATAAAAAAAGATGATATTATCAGATTTTGAATGTATTGCCCCATTCTAAAATCAGTTGTTCTCGATCAATTCTAGTGATTCTTTCGTTTGATTTTCTACACTCGATCGCTATGCAATGCGAAACACTCAGTTTGACCCAAGAGGAATGTGCCCAAGCGGTAGTTTCGCGAGAAGAAGGGTGGACATACACAAGAATTGCAGAAAGGTTTGGAGTTGCCCATACAAGTGTGTTCAGAATGTTGCAACGATTCAGGAAGACAGGTATGAATGTCCGAAGACCAGGACAGGGTAGACCACGGGTAACAACTGCCATTCAAGAACGTTACTTGAGAGTTTCTTCGTTGAGACAACGGTTTGCAACCGCTCGCCTCCTTCAAAATCAGCTTGAGCAAACTCATGGGGTGCAAATTAGCACTCAGGACAATAAGAAATCGCCTCAGAGAATATGATTCAAGGCCTCGTGCCGCAACAAGAGGCCCAGCTCTTACCCCAGCCCATCGAAGGGCACGTTTGGATTTTGTGAGAGAGCATATCCATTGGAAAAGGCCGATTGGGAAAGAGTTCTTTTCACAGATAAGTCTAGATTCAGCCTCTACCATTGTGATCGACGTTCCCTTGTATACAGACGTCCACATGGAAGATATGCTTAGTGCATTTTCCTGAATACTTATGATATGGGGTGGAATATCTTTGACTGCTCGCACAGACTTAGTGGTCGTTGATAATGGAGCTATGAATGCTGATAAGTATATAAGGAACATTCTTGAGAGGATGTAGTACCATTTGCCCCATACATTGGTGAAAATTTCATTTTTATGGACGATAATGCCAGACTCCATCGTGCGCGCATCGTTTAGGAGTACCTTGAAGAGGTTGAAGTCTCTCGAATAGAATGGTCAGCAAGAAGTCTAGATCTCAATCCGATTGAGCAGGTTTGGGTCAACCTCAATATAAGGCTGAGGTTCAGAAAATCATACAGTTACTCTTGAGATAAATCTAGGAAATGACAAGTATTAAATCACTTATCAGCATTTCAGTATTTTGAAAATTGTTCATTTATATTCTTTCACATAAGATTCGGTGCAATCCTGAATTTTTTCTCCATTTAATGTTTCTTTTTTCGTTCAAAACCTTCCCGAGAGAACATAAAAAGTTATAAAGTCAATGTAGAGTTAACTTTCATCAATATTGAGATTTTCAGAATGTGCGTTAATTTTTTTTGCTCAGTTTATATCTCCAATAATAGCTGAGAACAGTGTAGTCTCACTTTGAACTATCAGAATTTGTAACGTTTCGGATTTAAATCAGACTCCTTCATCAGACATATTCTTTAATTCATGAAATTCATCAATTGAAGTTTGTATCGAAAATTTTCAGAAAACAACAGAGACCTTCCATCATAATTTCAATCGATACCAAACCAATCATGCCTCGTTCGAGCGATGAATCGAAGCCATGAATAATTCTTAATTTCCCGTCCGAAGCTGTAAGGTGGGATCCTATCTGAACCCACCTACCTCCCAATAATTGAGTAAATGCTGTTTCACTGTTGTACAGGTATTCGCGGTTACTTATCTAGGTATTTCACAAGCGATAAATTCGAGCCCGTGGAAATGTTACGTTTAGGATCGCCTCCTTTATCCCGGGGATAAGGGGGATTCGGAGCTCCAACAAAGGGATGCTTAGGTCTAATACCGGTAGGGACCTGTTAAATCCCATTAATAATTGAAGCGAGTTAAAATTTAATCGCGCAATGATTTCAACATCACTTAGTGAGGAGTAGGTATTTCTACTTTATGTAGCGACGTTATTTGTCCTTTGTTTAGTAACTAGGTGATTGATGAGAGGGTCTGCGTTAGTTGTTAAGGGTGGAGGAGGCAAGGGAAAATGTCTTGGAATTGGTGACGATGAAGGGTGAAACTCATTTTTTAATTTCCTGGAACTAAAGTGCTCCACATGAGTTGGGGATATTGACTTAAATTGCAAGAAAATATAGTTTGAATGAGAGTTTGTGATGAAAATTCGGTTTTTATAAATTTTAACATATTTTGCATAGTGAATCTATAGGACTTCCTGATACTACAGTCTCAATTACAGCTCTGGGAAAGCAGTAATTTTCGAGAAAAAAAAATGAATGAAACTCAAAAATATACTCCATTTACCTCGAATACGGCTCTGATATAGTCTTATAGAGTTTAGTTTTACAAGGTTAGGTTATGTTAGGTGAGGTTAGGTTCATTTTTCCTACCAAAAGTTGAAAATAAAATTGGAAAAAAATTAAAAAAAAAAAATTCGATAAGAAAAAAACATTAAACCGCATTCAGGTTAGGTTAGGTTAGGTTCATTTTTGCTACCTCAAGATCACAAAAAAAGAATTAAAAAAAATACAATTAAAAATTCATATTGATATGTTCTCAAGTTGCAGGAAATGAAATTGATTTTAGCCTGTAGGTCTGCAGCGTATACAGGGTGGTAAAGAAAAATCGGGTAAAATAACGAAATTTTATTCCCAGAGAATTCAAGCATTTTAAGAATATCAATACAATGAATGCCCTCCACGGGCATCAATAACAGTTTGACATCTTCTTTGCATACTACACACGAGGTTGTTAATCATTTCTTGAGGAGTTTGGTTCCATAAAAAGGGCAGGAGCTCTCTCAGATCATTCAAGGATTCTGGGGTAGGTTGATGATTATCTAATCTTCTCTGGAGCATATCCCATGCATGTTCTATGCTATTCAAATCTGGTGAGTGCGCAGGTATTGGTGAATGTGAAATACCACGCTTCTCGATCGCATTCTCAACTCATGGTGTCTAGAAATTGAAAAATTCCACCAATAGCAATGTATATCTGTGCATCCGTTGAAACTTATCCCAGCCCATACCATAACAATACCCCCTCGGAATGGATGGACTTCTTGGACATGGTAATAATAATAATAAGTTATAATAAGTTCATTACATCCTTTCAGACAAATTATACATTTGTTTAGGACAGGTCAATAAAAAAAAATTGATGCAGAATACAATTAACACAAATAGATATTCAAAACCAAATTTGAGTAGTACTCAAATATTTTCAATAATTTAAAAAATTGCGAATCACAAAATCAATATATGTTCCTAAATCAAATTAAGTTATAATTCAAAAATTTTCAATTATTTAAAAAATTATCAATCACAAACTCAAAAACTGTCCTAAATCGAATTAAAATATAACTCAAATATTCCTTTATATTTCAAAAATGACAATTACAAGATATGTAAAATGAAGACAGTCTGGAACTCAAGTAATCATTAACACTATAGTAACCGTTTTCTTATAATAATAATTTCATAATTTTCGTGAATTCATAATAATTCAACAATTTCAATCTATCAGGCAAGCGATCGTACAATTTGATACCAGTTAATAGAGGCGAATTCTGGAATTTACTAGTTCTGTGTATCGGAATAGAAATGATTTTCCTATGTGCTATAATCATGGTATTGGGAGAACTTCATCAGACTATGCACGTTCTTTTTCATAAAAAGCAGTATGATCAATGGAAAAGATAACATAGCGACCATAACCATAGCGACGATTACGGGGTATGCGTGAGATTGTCCGTACCCTTATTCTTCGAGAATCTGAAAATCGTCCTTTTCTGGATTCATCAGTGAAAAGGAAACTACGTCATTGATCGTTCCAATTGATATGTTGCCTTGTCTTTGACGACTATGGTCACGTGTTGATGGAACTTCTCTAAATGGACGTCTAGAACCACCCCCAAACGTCGTCTGATGGTTTCGATGGAAACTTGGACAACATCTGCATTTGAAGAGTATTCCGTAGCATTCTACACGTAGATGTAGGCTTTCTTCTTTCAAAACGGTGATGAAACGATCCCGAGCAGGTGTTGTTTTTCTTCGCCCTCCAAGCCTTTATCTTTCTAACACAGAACCTATCTCTCTGAACCTATTCCAAAGTAGAGATATCACACTTTGGCCGATTTGGATCCTTACCGCTACAACAACCTGAGTTAGGACAACCTGTAGCATTCCGATAGCCCTATTAGCCTCAGCGTTAATTAATTTACTTCTTGGCATTTTCAGAAAACTCGCTTCAAATCGGAGCCATTGATAAACTGACTCCATTTCAAAATAAGAACATTCATGAAGCATATGCAAAGAACCAAACTTCAGAAAAAAGGCGACCAGATTGACGAAATGTGTCATACTAATTTTTATTGGATCGATTCAAGTTGGTATTAAGTTTCAAATGATTTTACAGCGATTTTCTCGAAGATGTATGTACATAATAAGATATCCCTAAGTCTTGTTGAGCAGTTTACTCGTACTGCAGGTATTCATTATCAACTATCCAGAACCGTATCAATTTTTACATGACCACATTCGAATTAGACTTGTTTCGTTATGGGGTTTATCATGACTAGTTAGACAACAACTTAAAAAATGAACGCACCTGTCAGAACAACCTGTAATGAATGGAATGCACGATTGAATTTTGTTTCGTGGAAAAACACTTCAAAATGTTTGTCAGAACGCTGTCGCTTTTCCCAAACTGCAGTTCGCTCATGAAATATCGCCCATGGCATTTCACACTGTCGAACATACACCCAATTGTGAAATACATTCCCACATTCTGTTGCAGCTAGTTGAAAATCCGTTTCAGAACGTGCGGATATTGCAATAATGTCACATAAGTGGAAATTCGTTGCTTGAAATTCGTCACAAGAGGTTTCCCATGTAAATTCTAGCTAAAACGATAAAAATTAAATGAAATTTGTCACATTTGAAGATTGAAAAAATTAAAAAAGATACAAATAAAGAGGAGAATCACAAAATTTTTCACCAAACAAGCTGGGGTAGGTATACTTTGAGTAATTATCATTCCGTAAATGAAGTAATTTTGTGAGTACACAACATATAGGATATCATTCGGAGATAATATTGGGCCACGGGCCACTAAAAACATACTAATCCGAACCAATTGAATGATATAATTCAGTAGCTTTAGTATAGATATTATCAACGTCGTAAAAATCGGATTGTTAGGTAACACGCATAAGCTTTTGTATATTTATGGGTGCTTCTGCTATGATCGATTCTGTTTATTACATGCTCTCATTTCCGTATTTGCTTTTATGTTGATATATTCTATACAGATAATTTGTTTTTCATCTGCTTGTTTTGTCGCTCTATTTATAGTTCCGTTATGGATTTCTCTTATCGTGTAATTATAAATTTGAATAAACTCCGCACATGCCTGAAAGTTAATTTGTCAAATTAAATTATTCATTTGTTTTGATTGATTTTACCTGTTTTTGAACTTTTCCTTACATTCATTATGTCACCTCTCATTCTCTGATTCTGATTAACTTATTCATTCTGCGAATTTTCAATATTTGTTCTCGTTGGTACGTTTTGGTTTATTATTGGTGTTCTATCTTTCGAATTTGAAAAATTTAATTAGGTCCCCAGAGTATACAGGGTGTCCCAGAAGTCGAAGTCAAGCCAGAATCAGGTAACAGGCTGAGTCATAGTAGTTATCAAAAATATATTTAAGAAAAATATTTGAAAAAGTGGTAGGTCCTCCAGTGAATATGACAAATGATTTTTTTTAAGATCGTATGAATTATGTGTGTTCATGTCACCACATTTTTAAATGTTGATGCATCCAGATTCTTAAAGTATTGGATGCACTAGAATCATTTTCACAAAGTTCGAAGAAATTGTTCGAAACTATGTTTCTTCAAGAAAGACCTTCTTTGACTGACCTAGGTGGTGATTTAGTTAGTGTTATAGCATTTTAGAAACCTTATTCAAGGTTTCAAAATCTAAATCTTCGAGAAAATCGCTGTAAAATCATTTAAAACTCAATAATAACTTCAATCGATACAATAAAAATAAGTATTTGACATTTCGTCAATCTGGTAGCATATTTTCATAATTTGGTTCTTTGCATATGCTTCATGAATGTTCTTTTTTTGAAATGGATTCAGTTTATCAACGGCTTCGATTTGAAACGGGTTTTCTGAAAATGCCAAGACGTAAATTAACAAACGCTGAGGCAAATGGGGCTATCGGAATGCTACAGGGAGGCCTAACTCAGGTTGTTGTAGCGGAAAGGCTCCAAGTTAGCTAAAGTGTGATATCTTGACCAAGGCTTGGTGGGCGACGAAAAACAACACCTGCTCAGGATCGTTTCATCACCGTTTTCGTGAAAAGAAAGCCTACATCTACGTGTTCAAAATGCAGAATGGATCCAATTTTCCATCGAAACCATCAGACGACTTTTGAGAGAGGTGAATCTAGGTTCTAGACGTCCATTAAGGGAGTTACATTAACACGTGACCATAAGCATCAAAGACTGGGATGGGCAAGGCAACATATCAATTGGTTGGTGGGGACATTTACAACGGATGGAAATAAAAAGACAAGTAAGACGCATTTGGGAGGCAAAAGTGGAGACGAAACCTAGAAGAGGAAGACCACATCTAACATGGATGGACAGCGTTAAAAAAAGAGGTAAACCGGAGAAGGAAAAGTGTGGAGGAGGCCAAAGTGCTAGCAATGGACAGAAAACATTGGAAGGAATTCATTAAGAGTGTTTATTCAGATAATAATTGAAAAATAACATATGTATACTGTGAAATTGTAATGTTAAGATAACCCATACACCGAAAGGTAATTTGGGATAATGATTATATATATATATAACGATCAATGGCGTAGTGACGAAGTTTTGCTGAATTTTCAAGTTGCTATTGGTGAAACTTTTCAATTTCTAGACGATAACGCTACATCGCACCGTGCAGCCATAGTTGAGAATGCGCGCGAGGAGCTTGGTATTCCACATTTACCAATACCTCCGCATTCACCAGATTTGAATTGCTCCAAAGAAGATTAGATAATCATCAACTTACGCAGAATCCTAAATGATCTGAGAGAGCTTCTGCCCTGTTTGTGGTACCAAATTCCTCAAGAAAAGTTCAACAACCTCGTGTGCAGTATGCAGAGAAGATGTCAAGCTGTTATTGATGCCCGTGGAGGCCATACATTGTATTGATAGTCTCAAAATGCTTGAATTATCTGGGAATAGAATTTCGTTATATCACTAGATTTTTCTTAACCTTCCTGTATACGCTGCAGACTTACAGGCCGAAATTAATGTTATTTCCTGCAACTTGAAATTATATTTATATGAATTTTCATCACAAAATCTCATTTAAACTATATTTTTTCGCAATTTAAGTCAATATCCCCAACTCATAAGGGGCAGTTCATTTTCAATTCCACATTATGAAGTATACACCACACAAATTCGCTCAGATGTCCGTGTTTTGAATATTATTTGTTTTATTTCAAAGTTTTCGATGTAACTTGAATGTAAGGTATGAGGATTATTTCAAGAATGTTTTCGGATGAAACTTATTCAGGAATATCTAAGCTCTACCTCCACGCCCTACTTTCTAAAAAAATCAATTCTCAACAACAGGATTCAAAATTAATAAATGTGCATTAAAACTGGATAGATCAGTTTATTTTCGGTCATCAAATAACCCCAACAAATCCCTTCATCCAATTTCTACTCACAACTGGATGTATCAGAGACTGGACGAGATATATTCCGAAATTAAGCAGCATCATCAAGATTTAACGTCTGTCCGAGCCATAATGATACCCTTTATTGTCTTTCGTAACCTTAACGAGGCCACATAGCGGTCTGTTACCCCCTAATTATAAACATCACTTGAAACTTATAATTGTAATTGTACGTATAATCACATGTGAAATTTAAACTTGAATGAATAGAGATTACGTTTTGTGGGAGGATTTGAAAAAGGAAGGCAAGTAATTAAACAATTACATGAAAATAGAGCCCAGGACTCCTCTCAAAGTTCTTACCTATCCAGTCTAGGAGTACCAGAACCAGCCAAAATCAAGCAATTTAGGATACCCTGTACAGGGTGATTCACTTATCTTGGTAACCCCAATTTTCTCGAAAACGTCCGAATATTTTTTGATTCTGAGAATGGCGTTTTGAACAAGTCAATGTCAACTTGAGATGCTCATAAAAATCTGCGGAATAAATAAAGACGCCAGGCGTCGCGGCGCTATCAACAATTTTTTCTCCAAGGATATACCTTTTTTATCATGTCATTCGAAAGGTTATGTCATTCTGAATTTTTTCTTCGAATACAATTTTTATCCATTTCTTACCGTTAGCGATCTGTAGCCTGTTTTATGTTGATTCTATTCCATTTAATTTTTTCTGTATTGTGGTAGTATGTCTTTATTTGTAGACATAGATGTGATTTTGTGATTTAAATTCAAGAAGGCTAGTTTTCTAGTCAATGTGCCCCTTCAAATAAGATGAAATATGTGGCTACAGCAAGATTGGGCTTCATGCCACAACGCTGCCATTGTCAAGAGATATTTAGATCAAGAATTCGAAAAAAATGGATTGAAACCAATGGACCCATCAGATATCGCCAGACCTAACGCTCATGGATTACTTTCTGAGGGGTCCCTTTAAATATATGGTACACCAAACTGAGTCTAATAACTTGGACCATTTGAAAATGAAGATAAGAAACGCATGTGCCCAAGTAGACCCTTATATTTTGACCGAAGTAACTTGTAATGAAATAGGGGAATTATATAACTTATGTATGGATCATAATGGCAGGTATATAGAACATATGATTCGAAATGTTTCGTTTGTTATTCAATGAAATGTTTATAGATATAAGATATAATATTTGATTAATAAAATAATAGAAAAATAGTTTGTTAGAGAGCCTCCGTCATTTTACAGAACAAAATCTAATCTAGGTCATCTAGCCATAATGATCCATACCGAGATCCATACACAAGTTATATCATCTCCCTATTTCATTATAAGTCACTTTGGTCAAAATATAAGGTCCATTCATTTTCGAATTCTTAATCTCAATATCTCTTCACAAAGCAGCGTTGTGACATGGAGCCCCATCTTGCTGTATCCACATATTTGATCTTATTTAAAGAGGCACATTGTTTAGAAAACTAATCTTCTTAAATTCAAGGCACAAAATCATATCTATGTCTCCAAATCAAGGCCTACTACCACAATACAGAAAAAAATAAATGGAATAGAATCAACATAAAACACGCTGCAGATCGCTGACGGTTAGAAATTAACAAAAATTGTATTCGAAAAAAAAGTTCAAAATGAAACTATCTTTCGAATGACATGATAAAAATGGTATGTCCCAGGAGAAAAAAATTTTTAATAGCGCCGCGACGCCCGGCGTCTTTATTTATTCCGCAGATTTTCATGCGCATCTCAAGTCGACATTGACTCGTTCAAAACGCCATTCACAGAATGAAAAAATATTCGAGCATTTTCGAGAAAATTGGGGTTACCAAGATAAATGAATCACCCTGTACAATTAGGCGATAATTTATCGACGATTTGGATTTGCACTAGTGCAAAATTATCACTAGTCCTTCAAAATAGATGCAGACATAATTATAAATTTTTTTCACTAAAGTAACATGGTGACTATTAAACCTAGTTTTGAAGTTTTTGCAATTAATAATCCAATTATTAAAATTCATGGTTGAACCAATTGAAGTTTGTTGTTGGTCTGAAAAAACGTAACTAGAAGCAGAAGTTGAAACTGAAGAAACACTGAACTGGTTGCTGCCATTATTTCTCATTTTCTTTATCATTTCTTCGTGGAACTCTTTATCGAGTTGTTAATACGGTTTTATTGAACTGACATTTTCATGTCCCGTTATTTTCGTTAGCTGGTTTTCGTTTACTCCAACCTCTGCTCGGTGAGAAAAGTTTGTAAATTTGAACTAAACCTGCTTTTTGGACAGACAGCTTTGCCCATTTTGTGATCTTGTTTATGCCTGCTGGAATGATCTTGAACCATATACCATTATTTTGCCATTTTCGATTCCGTGTAAGAAACAGATGTTCGTCTTCACGTTAGATCCTCGATTTCACAAAAGTCTTCTATGTAGTCTTAAAGAAAAAAAGCGTTTTTCAAAACATCAAATGAAAAAAGGTAAAAAGGTTAATTTGACCTACCTAACGGGGCAGAGGTCTTCATTAGTAGTGTTCCTGATTTACCATTTAATGTCTGTTAATCTGCGGCCTTCTTCTTGGCAGGTTTTTGAGAACACTGGATTTTATTCAAGTCTATTTGTGCTTGTTTCACCATTAAACTCTTCTTCTTGAAAGAAATCCGACAAACAATTGGCTGTCTCGCCTTCTCGAAACGCTAGCTTATGAGATACGAGATGAAAAAATTTTTTCTGCAGACCCTCCGGCTTGTTTTCGTCGTAAAGCTTCAAGATTTGCAGCAATTCTTCATAAGTTAAAGCCGATGAGCTTTCTTTTCTCTCTTCCAGGTTCATTTGTAACATTCGTGAGCAGCATCTCGTGCACCCCTAGCAGATTTAAATCTCACATCATCAAATGGGTCTATTGCAATGTCGAAATCTTCGTAATATTTTTCCGGAACAAGTTTTTCTGTCACGTTCCACATTGTTTTCACCACACATTCTTTTTAAAGTGATCCATCCTTCTTGTGCATGTTGCTTGACCAGTCTTTCAGAATGAAGGCAATTTTTTTCCACTGATGTTCCTCGTTCTAATCAGTAATTTTTTCGGCACAAAACTCTTGAAATTGTCACCATACTGACGTTTCTGACTTTTTTGTATTCTTTGGCGTAATATTGTCTATATTCTTATCAATATCTATTGCAGAAGCATTTCCAAATCGCCATGTTGCACTTAGAAAATTTGACAATGTGATATCAACTGACAGTGACACAATACGATTCGATTGATTCATGAAATTTTCTTATTAAATTTAACTCTTGCAGAAAAGAGCAAAGAAAATACTGTTAAATGGTATACAGAAGGTTCTAAAACCAACACAGGAGCTGGCGCTGGGATTCACAGGGCCAAAGCCAAGTGTGCACTATCGTTAGGCTCCTGTATGAGTGTTCTGCAAGCAGAAATATTAGCAATCAAAGATGTCTAGACATTAATCTAGAGAGAAACTATCAGAATTGCGACATAGCTATTCACTCAGATACTCAAGCTGCTATTAAAACACTGAACTCCTTTGTCATCGACTCAAAACAGTCGATATGGGAATGCCGGAACAAACTCAAAGAGGTAGGCAAGAAAAATAAGGTCTCTTTGATCTGGATTCCTGGTCATTCGGGAATCACAGGTAACGAAGAGGCCAATAAACTTGCCGGAGAGGGTGCTCGGAAACCACTCACTGTCCCAGAACCTTTCTATGGTATAGAAAAATGTACATATAAGAAGGAATTTCTGTAGAAGGAGAAAAATGAAAGAGAATCACTCTGGCAGAATCTCCAGGGTTGGTTCACTCCAAAAAAGTCCTTCGGAATTTTGAAACTGCAAGATCCAAAAAATATTTGGATCTCAGTAAGAACCAACTACACCTCATCACTGGCTTTCTCACAGGTCATTGTCGCCTCAGAAAGCACTTGCTGAGAATGGGCGTATCGGACACTGACGAGTGTAGATTCTGTGGGGAGGAGGAAGAAACTCCTATTCACCTAGTCGCAGAATGCTTTGGCATTGCAAGCCAAAGGAAACAATGCTTTGGTCAAGAGACCTGTAAGAGTGAGGAATTAGCTTCACTGAAGCCTTCCGAGATATTGGATTTCAGATCTATGGGACTGGAAGTCGAGCTGTAAAGCTTTGTAAGGGGGCACAATAGACCATCAGGTCGCAGTGGACTGCAATCCCTTTCAAACTATTAACTCTTGCAATGAAAATGAATCGATAATTTTCATTGCGCTAGTTTAATTACTTCTCAATATTTTGTGTAAGCAACATACCTTAAAAATTTGATTTCAAGAGTCCCATCACCTGTCTGAAAAAAATCCCCACTTTTAAATCACCCCGTATATAAAACGATTCATAATCGAATTAAAAAATGTGACCCACTTCCGCGTGGGAAAATCCTCAAATATTCCATCCATCCCGATCTAATTAATTTCTTCTCCGCCGAAATTCAATAAACCCCAGGCCAAACAATTCCTCAATGCCCTCTTTCGATGGTGTTATTTACAGAGGATTCCGACGATTCAACAGGGCCCACAAAACAAAATCTCGAAACCTAAACACGTGCTCGCCATCTCATCAGATTGAATGGGACAGTGTTGCTCGCAGAATGCGGACTAACGAGGGCTGAAACTGGATACGAAACTCGCAGGTTTTTATTTGAATAACTCCACTTCCCTTCGAGTCCTTCGTACCTTCCGAATATGGGAGGAGGAACTGAAAAATTTCAGCTATAATTCGAACGTTCATGAGTTTGAGAGTGTCAGCTAACGTGCCTTTTGGTATTGAATATGAGCTTTGCGTTTCATTTTAGTCAACATCGATGAATGTGTTCTGGTGCTCTAATGAAGACTAATATGTCAGAAACCGGTCTGTTTCCTTCACTTCTTTCTGTTCGACGCGGGCACGTTCTGATGCAGTTTATTCATGATGACCAAGATGAGCGAGTTTGAAATATACCAGACGTAAAGGGTGGGTAAAATTGGCCAAAATTGGAATTTGGGCGATTTCAACTTTGGCCATTATCTCCGTTTCTGTTTGTACTAGGATGTTGAAATGAAAACATTATACAAGCACTTTTATCATAGCAATCCAAAGGTGTCCATTGTTTTTTCCCAAGAGCTTTCCTTGCTGAGCTATAAAATGAAGTTGTGTTTTTTCTAATGGAAACAATAGTTTGAAATGGCTTAGAAAAATTTGCCATTTTGAATTATTGTGTATTAAGTAAGCTGAGTCACAGAATAATATGTCTCGACGCATGGTGTGATTACACTGCGCAAAAAAATTAATGTACATTCTGAAAATCACAATTTTAATGAGAGTTAACTCTACGTTGACTTTCAAATTTACTTTTTATGTTCTCTCGGGAAGGTTTTTGAACGAAACAAGACACATTGAATGGAAGAAAATTTCAGGATTTTACCGAATCTCATGTGAATGGAGAGAAATGAAAAATTTTCAAAATACTGAAATTATGATAATTCATTTAATACTTGGTATTTCCACCCCTAGCGTTAATTACAGCTCGGCAACGACGGTTCATACTCAAAATAAGTGATCTTAAAATGTTCTTATCTAATCCTTCCCAGATTTCTCCGAGTTGGATTCCTGAGTCATTAAGAGTAGCTGGATGATTTTCTGAACTTCTCAGCCTTCTATTGAGGTTGTCTCAAACCTGCTCAATCGGATTGAGATCTGGACTTCTTGCTGGCCATTCAATTCGAGAGACTTCAACTTCTTCAAGGTACTCCTGAACGATGCGCGCACGATGGGGTCTGGCATTATCGTCCATAAAAATGAAATATCACCGATGTATGGGGCAAATGGCACTACATGCTCTTCAAGAATGTTCCTTATATACTTATCAGCATTCATAGCTCCATTATCAACGACCACTAGGTCTGTGCGAGCAGTCAAAGATATTCCACCCCATACCATAATCGATCCTCCCCCGAAACCAGTAGTATTCAGGAAATTGCACTGAGCATATCTTTCATGTGGACGTCTGTAGACAAGCGACGTCGACCACAATGCTAGAGACAGAATCTAGACTCATCTGTGAAGAGAACTCTTTTCCCATCGGCCTCTTCCTAATGGATATGCTCTCATCGCAAAATCTAAAGGCGCCCTTCGATGGGCTGGGGTAAGAACTGGGCCTCTTGCCGCGATACGAGGCCTTAACTTATATTCTCTGTGGCGATTTCTTATTGTCTGAGTGCTAATTTGCACCCCATGAGTTAGCTCAAGCGGATTTTGAAGGAGTATCTCAAGGTTACTTTCAAGTAACGTTCTTAAATGGCAGTTGTTACCCGTGATCTACCCTATCCTGGTCTTCGGACATTCATACCTGTCTTCCTGAATCGCTGCAACATTCTGAACACAGTTGTATGGGAAACTCCGAACCTTTCTGCAATTCTTGTGTATGTCCACCCTTCTTCTCGCAAAACTACCGAGTGTAATAAATCTAACGGAAGAAAAACTATTTATCACTAGAATTGATCGAGAACAACTGATTTTAGAATGGAGCCAATACATTCAAAATCTGATAATATAATTTTTTTATTCCTGATGGGAAGAAACATCTGTATTGAAGAAAAACGTTGAAAGTGGATAACATATGTATGCATAATTCTGATAAAAATAATTATCATTGAGAACACCTTCAGTTGTAGAATAAATTTGAGATTTCCATAATGTGCGTTAATTTTTTGCGCAGTGTAATATTTGCCATTGAATACTTGATTCAATTCTCCGTGGTTTGATCTCTGTTCAGAATAAACCATTTTTTCGCAACTATTCTATGTTGGTCATTGTTGCGCATAGAGTGAGAGTGATCAATAAACAATTGAAGTTGGAAATTAATGGTATCGTGATTTCGAATTGAAACGTTATTTCTTTTATTCGACTCTATCAGTATGGATCTGCAGAATGCATTCTAACCAGGAAATGGTAGATATGCTAAGATGCTATTTCAGTAACGGAAAAATAGCTTTGGGCTTTTATGCTATCAGGGAAAAACAGACCACGAAAATTGTAGTTCAGTGTCTGAACTTTCTGCAAAATTTTTTGACAACGTATTGGAAGACGTGCCACTTATTGTTGTGCAAAATATGTGGCTGCAGCAAGATGATGCTTTTTGTCTTAGTTCGAGAGTTGATATTGAATGACTCAATAGAAATTTCAACAAGAGATGGATGGATATTGGATAGAACTTGAACTCGTGTAATTTTTTTGTAAAGTTTGATGAAACAACTTGTTGAGAGCACTGTTGTGAATAATGTGGCCGAATTGTGATCGCGTGTGTCAAATGCATGTTTAGATGCGAATGGTGGAGACAACAACAAGATTGTCTCTGGGTTGAGCATTTACTTTGGCTGTTAATGAAATCAGGAAGTTAGTGCTTCTAGCGAACAATCCACTTTGAAATAATGTAACTTGCCTAAAGCAATAGGTATTTCGAGAAAAGTGTAAATTTGCTCGAGTAAATAAGGATTTAAATTGAAGAAATAGAGATGAGCTCATTAATATATCTCCATTTCCAAAGTCTGCTATTTCCCCTTCCATTCATATTCTTATTCTTCTAGAACATAAATTCTCGGATTCATTCGTGATGATTTTCAATGTGACAACGTAGCAAAACTTTAATTCTGTGCATATTTCCGACAGAGTCACATTCAGCCAAGGTTATTTATTGAATTTCTCAGATATATATTTTTTTTCATTATGCAATTACTCGTGAACGGCGAGTTTTACGAGAAAATATCAGGAATAATTTCATATTCCAAAATGAATAAATATTCTTTTCATCACGTTAAATTTACAATAAGACTCTTTGAATTTCTGGATTATTAATTGAATGTTATGGTCATAATTGAGAAACTGGTGGATGTTGGTGGTATTTTGTGTTGAGGATAGGTTAATCACATTTATGAGAAATTATATTCCGAAAATCATTTCATTAGATCGAATCGTTTGCGAAATATAACTGAAAATCGTAAGTCACACCAACTGTCAATATACAATACAAAAGTCACTTAAATGAATATTTATTTGAATTTCGAGAGAATTTAACAAATTTTGACTGAAATAGAGAAAATATCGTGTAGTACTCATTGCAGAAGGCAATTCAAACACTCATGCTTCCGGAAACCAGCGAGGAAGGAGAATTTTCATTTAAAATGTTGCCAAGTCGACAAGATAACGTTCTGACAATGTGAAAAATGTGGTCTCGTCTAGGCAGCATTTTACATGAAATATTTTTTGGTGGGATTTAGATTCTTACTAGCCTATTCCCTGTATTATTTCTTCGACGAATTACGAACGTCGATAAACTCACTTTCTTTCACGAAATAATTAGATTTACCCTCGGTAATCTCATGATGTTGATTTCCCCAAACCCTGCGGGGGTTTGTTAATGTTCGAAATGAAAGAAACTGGTCGGAAACTCATTTTTGTGACAGTTATAACAAATGATCCCTTCGGTTTTTTCCCTGAATAAATTAGAATTAATTTCGGAGAATAATCGGAAAGGGAATAAGTCACTAATTTTGAAGTTGATAGTCCAGACTAATGGTCCTATAAACCGTAATTATATCGTTGAAAAACTGGGGAAATGTTGGAATTCATCAAGCAGGCAGCTGTCAAATACCCTAATGCTTTTTCCTTTCCTGAAATTCGAAAATTTTGACAGATATTTTATTAATTACTCCTTAGTTGATCTCGCAGTGGTATAGCAAATCCTGACATGAAGTTTTTGGTATACTTATATCGGTAATTCGTTAGAAAAAATTATTGAAAACAGGAATGGTTTTGATAAACGATCTAGAATAACCCAAATTGAAAAAATCTAACATCAATTCCATTGAATTCAATAAGATTTCTTAGTTTCTTGTCTGATATGATACATTCGGTTGTTATAAATCACATACAAGCTATTTTCTTATGAATGGCTAGTTTGTAAATTGTTTTGAAATGGATACATAATTGAAATACATATTAACGGGAAGAAACAAGAACTATTGTCTTTGCTTTCCGTGATATCTCGAACTGAAACAAAACTTTTTTTTAACCTTCTAGAAGATCGTCAATATTATTAAACTTTGTAATGTTTCAGAGTGTGTATCAGAGAAAATTGTTTTGATTGATCATTTAACATTTGTCAATAAAATATAGTAACTGACAAAGAAACTGCGATTTTGGGCATCATCAAACCACGCTTGGCAACATCTCATAACAGTAGTTGGATTTCTGTTCGTTCGGTTGGCGATTTTTGAAATGACAACTCTGCCTTCTGTAGACCAATAGTTCGACCTCTTTCAGATTCGTTTAGTTGGCCATAAATTCCGCGTACACGTGTTCTGAGCATTTAAACAACAACTAAACATCGACTTCGGATCTCTGATTCGAATTTGAACTATTTTCTCTATGCTCCTTATTTGTTAGTCCTTTATTTGTTATCGAATCGCAATAAGATTTTGATTCTTCCATTGTTCTACTAGACTCGGAGCTCATTCGAATTTAACATTTATATTTTTTATGTTTACATAAGGATTTTCTTTATCTGTATGTGTTACCAAACATAGTATGAAATAATTCAGTTGTTCCACTCATATACTTATATCAGTTCATAGAATCTTGAGGAATCTTCTGAATGTACATCTAATTCTCGAAGGATTCAATTATTTCATGTCTAGCTGGCCTGCGCAACTTCGTCTGACTAAATCGGCTATTAAAATTATTGTTATTATTATTAGTCCAATGCTATCTTCAAACACGAAAAATTTAGAAGAAGCCTAGATCCTGATTGCCACACAACCTACCGGTCCAATTGTACTTCCCTAACTTTTCGTATATATACGTCCTTTACCTAAATAACTGAAATTATATTCTTATGATCAAATAATCAGTCAACCCCCTCAATGCATGGGCCCTCCCGTGACGCGGTTTCTTATGTCAGGTCTTATTTTTGGCATCGAAAATTGAAATTAACCAAGTTGACAGAAATGTTCTCGCACACTATGAGGTGAGTTGTATTTTATCACAAAAGATCAACTGCAAGAAGAAGACGTAACTTGAAATGAAGCGTCTGAATGCAAAACCAGACATTTGTCATTTTCCGAAAAAATGAGGTAAGAAAGGATTACAATAGAGGAAATTGCTGGAATCTGATTCTTATACCCTCAGGTTCACAAGTAGACTTTTGAAAGCCTGTATTCGTAATTCAAATGGTCAAAACTGGAAGTTTTAATTCAAAACTATGATTTTGCAGGTTTTTCTCGGAACGGCTCATACATCAAATGACTGGTTTTGCATTTAGACGCTTCAAATGTCACTTTCACAAATGATTACCGAAGACGATATTGACATAGATAACCGAACATGATACGCGATGTTTATCGAAATGTTGATTAATTATTTATGTAGTATAAATTGATAACACTGGTGTTTTGTTCAAACTATGGGTCGTCCCCACTTGAAGAAATTATTGAAATCGGGAAAAAGATGTGACGATGTTAGAAATGATGCAAAATCAATTTAAAAACGTCGATGTTTAATTGTCAAACATCAATGATCATCAAAAATTAATGATAATAGATCACCTCCATTTCTAAGGAAAAACCATATTAAATACCTTGAATTTTCATATCCTCACCTTTTAAACCTTCTCTGGAATTCCACGAATAGATCAAGACCAAAATAAGCCAAATTGGTCTAGCCGTTTTCAAGTTTTAGCGTACCTAACGCACAGCAATTCAATATTATGTATACAGATTGGCAGTTGGTGTGAAATTTTATCAGATTACGGAATTAGAATTGATTTGATTTGAGAATCGATAGGATCGTGGGTCATTATTGACAACCACAAAACGAATAATATACATAACTGAAAACAATGCTGTAATGAGTTTAATTACAACATTTCTTTTAGTACTGTACATTACGTAACTGAAATAGAGAAAATATAATTGATTCAAGGTCTACACCCTAGTTAACCTAATTCACTAACCAAGTTAAAACAAAAACAACGTACGAAGTGAACAAATATACCTTTACTACCTAGTTTCAAGCTGTGATGTATTTGTTGTGATTATTACTTAAAAACTATGTCTACTAGGTATATACGCATATAATATCAATGTTTGTAATTGAAAACCGACCAAACTGTATTTGATATAAAGGACTTTAAGATGGTATTTTCTCTCAAGTTTTTGGTTTCAGTGAATATCTTTCAAAGTGGTTTTTCTTCAAAAAATTCCAAGAATATGTTGCTCATTGCTGGTGGTAAAGGAGAACCCATAGCCATAATGAATCTTTGTTTGTAAAAATTATCGAAAATATGTCGAATTCGGACAAATATCTAACATTCCAAGAAACAGTATCTGGAAAAAATACGAGACAACCATCATCATCTGATTCATTTACAGTAACTCCATCTTGAACATTCGTCCTTCTGTCACTTCGTCCCCATAAAACACAGAACCAAATTGAACTGTCAATCTGCCCTTACGTCTAGTTCATAGAAAACTGATTCCCGGGTAATATCTCCTGTTCCGTAGCGGGCAACTCTTGCAAGATCCCCCCGGGAAAAAAATAATAGAGTTCCGAACTTTCCGTATAAATCCTCATATTGAAATTAGTTTCGTGTATAACGGATACAGGGGGGATTTTCTCGGCCGCGTCGCCCGAGATTTAAGGCCTCGCTCCGAGGACTTGAAAGAACGATGGCGTGTGACAAACACGAGCAACTTTGGACTCGGTTTGGGGTGTTCGTCTTCGGCGTTATTTCAATATCCGACCTTCCGCAACAGGGGCGCCCTTCGGGGTTTACGTTGGCGTTGCTTATTTGCGTTCTTTTTCTGGGTTGGCATATATACTAACTGACAAAGAAATGGCAAGACCCAGAAGGATTTTGTTGAACTTAAAATTTTTTTTTGTGGAACATAGGTTCATCGTGTATGCGTGATCAAAATTGAACAATAGTTTCATTGTTTTCACATATTTTTTATTTTTTCTTCTTAACATTAAGCATTCCGTTATTTTTTTTTCATGTATTGAGTTTATAGATTATTTTTCCCTACTCTTATATGAACAATAATAATGATAATAATAGACAGTATTAGCAAGGAGTGAATGATTAAAAATTAAAGAAAATAATAGTGAAGTTTTTTTCATGTAAAGATTTTTTGTAGCTCAAATATTGTAGTCGTTTTTTGCATTTTTTTTAAATTTTACAACGAACCAGCTTTTCGAGGAGATCCAAAGTCGATTTTAGTTGTTATCAAAATGCCTACAGCGTGGTTCGATAATGTCCAAAATCGAAGAAGGGTAGGCACACCAGACATCGAAACGGCACAAAAAAATTTCAAGATCAACGTCTGAGACTTATGGCCATTAGAGACCGATTTACGACAACTCGATCTTTGGTTGATGAGTGTTTAGGAGAACTAGGCCATCATATAACGTCCCCATCTTGTGTTACCTCTCAAGGTTGAACATCGTCGGCAATGATTACAGTGGTGCAGAGAAAGACAACATTGGAACGTGGAATGGTATCAGGTCGTCTATTCTGATGAATTCGATTCTCCCTGGGTACACATGATGGCCGAAAACGGGATAGACGACGTCGGGGAGAAAAACATGAACCTTATTTTGATGTTGAGCTTCAGTACAGTAGACGTCATAGTATGGGGAGCTATCGTACATGCGAGTAGGTCACCTCCAGTCTTTATTCGAGGTAAAATGACAGCGCTGCGTAACCTTCAAGAAATGGTGGAGCCATATGTTCCCCCTCATCTTAATCGACTGGAGAATTTAATATTTCATCAAGATAATGCTCGACCTCATGTTGCTACATTCAGTCTACACTTTTTGAATCTTTTGCCCATAAAGTATGTTTTGGACGTCATGGGTGCTTTGAAATTTACTCCAAACCCCATGGACTCTGAGACAGTTAGCTTCGGATAATATCCCTCAAGAAGAAATAGACTATCTTCTTGCATCAATGTCAAGACGTGTTGGGGTGTGTATAGATAACCGCGGTGGACAAACACTTTTTAATGAATTTGATGAAAAAAATTGTGAACTTCTCGTTTTTTTCCAAATTTTAATAATTCACTCCTTGCTATACTATCTATGTTTTGCCAAAAAAAAATTCAGTTAGAATAGCTCCTTCTGGGTGTTCTGTCGTCAAGAACAGGTCAATTAAATCTATGAAAAAGGATCCCTGGGTCTTAAATATATTTACTTGTGAATTGACAAATATATTCGACTGTAAAAC
Organism: Hippodamia convergens; assembly: GCA_038502775.1. NCBI lineage: Eukaryota > Metazoa > Arthropoda > Insecta > Coleoptera > Coccinellidae > Hippodamia > Hippodamia convergens. Next base: position 82,808,779 of record CM076608.1, on the reverse strand, counting down.
AATAATGACATAAACTAACTTCAAATAAATTTCGAATTGCTGTCATCGTTGTCTGGATTCAAAATTATATGTGCAATATTTCACAACAATGGGTGTGACGGTTTCTTTGCCAGTTAGTATAGGTAAATTCAGTAACCTCAAAACAATGACTTGATTGAAAAGTAGTGACAATTATTTAGTCTGAATATCTTCATCAATGTATGAAAATACTACCATAACCTGAAAAGTTCATAAAAGGCAAATGCAAAATATAGTGTACTCTGAAAAAAATGAATTTACACATGAACATACTTCGTCCAAATGACATTCAAACATAACATGATTCATTCATTTTAGAAATGATGATGAAGGGTAATGATGACCAAATAACAAAAAAAGTCATCCGCATAAAAATGAATCAACCAAAAAAGACCCAGATCAGATGATAGTGTAAACGGAATCTATCATACTGGAATACCAAACCGGACATTGGCATAATGCGTGTTGGCAGGTTCTTTCGATATTTCTAGATTTCCATAACTGACATGGAAGAATTAAGTTAGATTATCAAACAGAGAATATTAGATCCAGAATATCAAGAGGTACTTCTCGAAACAAATCTTTTCTATTGAATGATTTTCTATTCTGTGATTTAAAGTTGCAGGAAATAAAATTAATTTTAGCCTGTAGGTCTGCAGCGTATACAGAGTGGTTAAGAAAAATCGAGTAAAATAACGAAATTTTATTCCCAGAGAATTCAATCCTCTTAAGACTATTAATACAATGTATGGCCTCCATGGGCATCAATAACAGTTTGACACCTTCTTTGCATACTATACACGAGGCAGTTAATATTTCTTGAAAAATTTGGTTCCATAAACGGAGCAGAAGCTCTCTCCGATCATTCAAGTATTGTGATGATTAGCTAATCTTCTTTGGAGTATATCCCATTCTCCTCGCGCATTCTCAACAATGGCTGCACGGTGCGGTCTAGCGTTATCGGTTATCGTCTAGAAATTGAAAAGTTTCACCAATAGCAGCGTGAAAATTTGGCAAAACATTGTCAATGACATGCTCCCTATATTGTAAGGCGGTCATATTTCCACGATAAATGTGTAGATCTGTGCGCCCGTTGAAACATATCCCGGCCCATACCATAACACTACCTCCTCGGAATCAATGGACTTCTTTTTTGATGACTGAATTTTTTTAAATTGGGTTTGTTTCAGAGACTGAAAGTGAAAGTCTAAACGCCTCTCAGAAAATGCAGGACTCTGCCAGAATAAAATTCGAATTATATCTTTCTGATATATTTGATGAAATATTCGGAAATGGCAACAAAAAATTTGAATTAACTGCAGAACAGGTAGTCAACGTGTAATAACAAATTTTCGTCAATGTGTCTCACGAGGATGTTACTGTTTTTCATGAGCAATAAAGATCGATAATCCAGATAATCCATTGCAATAATATAAAGAACGAATCTCTACTTTTAGAAATGGAGAAATTTTGTGAAATATCAATATCTACATCATGAATGCAGAAACTAAAATGGGATTAGATATAAGTTCTCTTATATTCGGATAGAAAAATCAGATGTCTGAATTCCCATTTCAAAATAGAGTTTTTTTTAGCTACGTAACTCAGTATATGTTCATGACCCCAATCACTCGTAGCAATCCTGTTGAATATGGATTCTGAAATAATTGGGGTACCCACACTTTCAGTAAGAGATAATTGACATCTCGGACTTTGTTCTCAAGTCCCTAATCCAGACACATTGCAAATCTCACCCTTCTTCCCGAAACTTGACACAGTATCCGAGACCACCCTTTTCAGAATGAGATTTACCTTCCTCAAATTTGCGGGTTGAAGTTTCCAATCCGCATCCACCAGGAGATGAAGTCCTCTGACACGCCTCAAATTAAACTTCACAGTCCAACAGATCCCGATATGAAAGTGTCATTTTTGACTTGGATGGCGTCCTCTTCCATATCCTCTCCGCGAGATATTCGGGAAGAACGTTGCAATTTACGACAATTTGCGAGCTGACGTTGCTTATCTCTATTGATCAGAAAGGCAGGACCCGATTTGAATCTCTTCAGCCGAAAGGTCGTCCGTTGCACCGGCTATGAGATTGGGACGTCCGTTTAATATGTTATTATGCGAGGGAATCCTTCGATCTGCAAGAATTGAGACGTGATGTTCCATGAATTTTATTCCATACTTCCAGATATACCAGGTCCGGCGATTGAGTTGCCCCTTTTTGAAAATGCAAAGTCTCAGGTTTTCCAAAATCGGCGTTGTTCTGAATTTGTTAAATAACTGTGAAGGACTGTATCCAAATAATTGAGTTAGAGATGGTAGTGTAAAAACATTTATTGACATCATTCACAATCATAAAATGAATAATCACCCGCATGAAGTTAATACAGTCAAAATACGAATATCAAAGTCATCTATAAACTCAGAGTGAATTATTAAACTAAAAACAGAAGTAATCTAGAGATGTTCAAAATGAGAGGTCAGATGAAGTCAGACTTGGACTTTGGGAAAGTTCCATTAATTCAAGATTAAACTCAACGTTAACAGTGATGAAGCAATCCAAATTGATTGCGAGAGCCTCGTTATTCCATCAGAAAAACAGAAGGTTGAATAATGAATCATTAGAGTAGGCTGAGTTGTAATAAAAGTGAGATCTGGCCTTAGAGGAGATACTGGTATTGAAAACTTAATAGTCTAAGTCTGTTCTTCATTAAGATTATCACAATGTGAGAATGTCATGATCGAGAAATCAATATTTATAATCTATAATGTTGGTCTATAAGAGAATGCTAATTAATCAATCGATACGACATTTACAGTTGTGATCTTACTTCCCAAGTGGTTTATATGAATGAAATTGAGAATTTCTTGTTTATAATGAGGAGATCATACCAGTTCAATGGTTTTACCAATATTAGAGGAGACCAGCTCAAGGTCAAGCAGGGACTGAGAATGTCAATCAGGTTCAATGTTTGAACTACTTGATCGTTCAAATACTTCAGAGAAGTTCACTTGGTTTTATTGAGAGAGAAGACTGATTCCATGATTCATCTTTGCGTTTGAGGATTTTCATTTATCTGAAACTCCAGAACAATAATTAGCAAGTGTTATGAGAAGTGAATAGTTGAGAAATGAGATGCACATGAGAATATAATAAATCAGTATTTATCACCACAGAGAAACATGAGAATGTTCATTTTTGAAGCAAGTAATCACTTCCATGTGAGGAGTCTAGAGATATCTGAAAAATCTATGAGAACTGAAAAATATAACAAAAGAGGAGACTGATTTGACGAGAGCAGTCAATCAGCTGACCATAGAGCTGTACGGAGTGGAGTGGACGTGGCGCTGCGACGTAACCATAGGCGTAGCTGCGGATGAGGTCTGAGGGATGCAATGCTCAATTTTCAACACAGTTAGTTCTCAACATTTTTTTATTCGCTTTTCTGCATTTGAAAGCTGAAAGTTAAGAGTTTCTTCATGTTTTATTCCGATAGAATTCAACCTTCCTTAGCATTCAAAACGAGCTTGAGCATCTTTCTGTCATCTGAGGATGACTGATTTAGAAAATTGTTCTGAAAATTTTTTTCATGTGTCAAATTTGACATTTCAATAATTTTCCGACTATTTTTTATTGTTGTTTCAGCGAATGAGCATACAATTAGATTATAATTTGCACTTGTGCAAAATCATCAGGTCCTTCAAAATAGACGCAGAAGCAATTATGAACGTTTTTGCACGATAGAACGAATTTTGTTAGTTACAGCGTTTGTTGCTAGATCGGTAGATCATTTTTACTGGTTGCTAAGGTAAACAGAACGGTAAGTGAAAATGACTGAATATTCTTTGAAATAATGAAATAACACAAACAATTTGAATTCAGTTCATTTAATATTGAAAGTGAAAGTACAAAGTTTACAATTGCCCATGGAAATACCACTGGATTGAGTAGTAGCCGAATTCATAGAAAACTCTGCTGAATTCAACATTTCATGTTGCAACTCGCAACGTTCCGTAGTATGCAAAATTTTTTCAGTAAAGTCTAGTTTATTTTCCAGGAGATCCTCAACGTAACTTTCAGCCACAGTTGAAGACCGTCATCCACCGTTTCGTTTTAGTCCTAATACATCTACTCCCTTACTGGCTAAAAATTTGGCCGAAGTGCGTCTAAAATAGTAGCCAGTATAGGCATTTGGACTTTCCAAATTCAAAAAGGTTGCAATTTTTGATGGCCAACTATATTCTATATATTTCCAGGTAATTGATATCATTATCTCGATCGATGACTGTGAATGTCCTCTGAATGTTGGTTTTCGTGTGGGGAATTTTCACGATTAAAAATGATTCCCCATCTTCTATGTCCCTGACGCTCATGTTGTACAACTCTTCTCTTCTACACGCCCCTGATATAGGTACCTAATATCATTCCCACCTGAAAGGACATAATTAGTTTATAAGGCACTATTATATTAATAGAAGCACACCTTAATGATTAAAACCATATCATCTGGTGCTTCTTTTAAGAATTGATTCATTTCTTCTCTTGTAAAAACAGCAGTTTTTTAGGGTTTCTAACCAATAGATTTTCTTTTGAGGAATGCTAGAAGTGTTGCAAACTTGGATATGTCAATACTGTCGTTCGAAAATATTGTGCTTTTCAGCATTGAATATTCCCTCCAAAGTCTTTCAGGCGATCTCAGGTTTTCTATTCTTCGAACAAAATAGGCCAGTAACACTTTTTCATTGATTTGGCTGCCTTCAGTCTGAATCCATTCCTTGAAAGTATTGTATGTACTCTCGTAGCGGATTTTAGATTTCTCAGGAGTAACTGAAGAACAGCCCATTTTCCAGGTTGTTTGAATTTCATCGTCTTCCGAAGATTTTATATCGCTCATTTTTCAACGCTAGTAAATTCAATTGATTATCGTCATTTTGACAATCTACTAAGTTTTCATCACCAAGACAACGCCTTATATTATATTCCTACACAACATTGATAAAGCCACGAATAAATGAATTTGTCAGATAATTATTTTGTACATTGAGTAAAAATTGTGTCTATCGCTATAAGTATCTCGAACCGATCTCAGACAATAACTATTGTCTTCGATCGGTAAAATGCCCTTACAGTTCTCTATACTTAATATACTATTTTCGTTACGTGAAGAGACAGGGAGTGAAAACTGAAACTATCTTCTGGAATAGTAACAAAACGATATTCCTGAACTGGCAATCTATTTCCGTAATTGGCAACCTACCTATTTTCATACAGAAAAATACCAGCATTGATCTAGTTCCCCGTTGCTGGCTCGGAAACAAACAGAAGCCAGGTGGGAAATAAGGAAAGGTAACCAACCGTAAGGACGAAAAGATCCATTAATTCACAAAGGTCGGACCCTCGACCCTATATTCGTGGCCAATTTCTGGAATTTCCCGCCGTACACACGTATCGTATCTTGGAGATATTATTACTTAATCGATAACCAACAATTCGCCAACCAAGGGGCTGCCTCGTTTTCCCGAATGTATTGCGTTTCTCCTCATTAAAATTGGAAGCCACACAACGTGGAAATTTCGACGAAATAATGAACTGTTTGGTTATCGTTAGGCAGTAATGAATTTTCTACCCGTCTTGCGCACCTTGTATTACTTTCCCCATCAAGGAAATGTTGAGTATGTATATTTTATAGTTTGCAGAACGGACATTTGCATTTCAACTTTCGCTACAGAATGGAATACTATATGCACAATTCATCTCTCACAATCGTGATGAAAACATCACAAATATTGCATATGAATGCTTACAAAAACACATTAGAGATATCGAGAAAACCAAGAATGAAACAAGAGAACAATTCAAAACACACATGAAAAAAATGGGTAGTGAAGAACATCGACAAAATGTACTAATACAAAATAGGTTATGAACCTAAAAAGAAAATAACTAAATATGAATATGAAGTGAATAAAATTTTTTATAGTGGAACTACTTAAAAACTGGCAAACACATATTGTTTGTTGTCAGACTATCTGATACTCAACATAGTAATATATCATCGGTCTAATGCCAAAATCACGAATGTGTATGATTGGTGTTTTAGAAAAACGTATTTTGAAAATTCAAGACATTGCTAAAAATAGGGATTTCATTTTGTTGCTCTCACGCACTATATTGGTTAAGTGCAAAAAAATGAACTTCCTATTTTCAGCAATGTCTTGAATTTTTAGAAAGCGTTTTTCCCAAACACCAATTATGCAAATTCGTGACTTTGGCATTGGACCGACGAAATCTATTCTTCAGGTTCAGAGAGCTAAAATAATTCAATACATTATGAAATAAAAAAGTTGGTGCAACACAGGAAAACCACACAGGTCACAGGTCTGCAGTATGATTAAATGAGGAAAGGGAAAAACTTAAGCTGAAAAAAAACCCTTAGCTCGCCCGTGATAAAAACAATACTAAAAATATTAAATATCGAAGAAATCTTAGAAGACATCAGTGTGGTCTAAGAAAACATATTCATGTTATCCGTCTAAGGAATCAGATGAACAGAATCTTCTCAAAACGACTCGCAATTCTTAATCTGAAATAAAAAAAGACAAAAGCAGAAAAGTCACCAATTATTTAGAATCAATTGAATTAAACTGCTCCACACGAGTTAGGGATATTGACTTGAATTGCAAAAAAATAAAGTTTGAATGAGATTTTGGCATGAAAATTCATATTGATCTTGATTTCAAGTTGCAGGAAATAAAATGAATTCAAGCTTTTTAAGACTATCAATACAATGTATGGCCTCCACGGCATCAATGACAGCTTGACATCTTCTTTGCATACTATTCACGAGGCTGTTGAACATTTCTTGAGGAAGTTGCTGCCATAAAGGAGGCTGAAGCTCTCTCAGATCATTTAAGGATTCTTAGGTAGGTTGATTATTATCTAATCTTCTTTGGAGCATATCTTATGCATGTTCTATGCAATTCAAATCTGGTGAGTGCAGAGGTATTGGTAAATGTGGAACACCAAGCTCCTCACGCGCATTCTCAACTATGGCTGCACGGTGCGATCTAGCGTTATCGTCTAGAAATTGAAAAGTTTCACACAATACTAGCTTGAAAATTTGGCAAAACATTGTCAATGACATGCTCCCTATAGTGTAAGGCGGTCATATTTCCAGGCAAATGTGCAGATCTGTGCGCCCATTGAAACATATCCCGACCCATACCATAACCCTACCCCTCGGAATGGATGGACTTCTTGGACATACCCACGATAACGGGGTATAAGTGGGACTGTCCATACCCTTATTCTTCGAGAATCTGAAAATCGTCCATATCTGGATTCATCAGTGAAAAGGACAGTACGTCATTGATCGTTCCAATTGATATGTTGACATGCCCATTCCAGTCTTTGACGCTTATGGTCACGTGTTGATGGAACTCCTCTTAATAGACGTCTAGAACCTAGATTCACCTCTCTCAAACGTCGTCTGATGGTTTCGATGGAAACTTGGACTCCATCTGCATTATGAAGAGTGTTCCGTAGCATTCTACACGTAGATGTAGGCTTTCTTCTCGCCGAAACGGTGATGAAACGATCCTGAGAAAGTGTTGTTTTTCGTCGCCTACCAAGCCTTGGTTTTTCCAACATGAAACCTGTCTCCCTGAGTCTATTCCAACGTCGAGATATCACATTTTGGCTGACTTGGAGCCTTTCCCCTACAACAACCAGAGTTAGGCTACCCTGTAGCATTCTGATAGCCCTATAAGTCTCAGCGTTTGTTGATTTACGTCTGGGCAATTTCAGAAAACTCGTTTCAAATCGAAGCCGTTGAAAAACTGACTCCATTTCAAAATAAGAACATTCATGAGGCATATGCAAAGAACCAAAGTTCAGAAAAAAGGTGACCAGATTGACGAAATGTCTCATACTAATTTTTATTGTATCGATTCAAGTTGTTATCAAATGATTTTACAGAAATTTTCTCGAAGATAACATGCAACTCTTGTATAGCAATTTATTTTTGAATTAACCACCTATTTCATTAATGCATTTGTTGCTTCATGTATAGATATATATATATATAATATATATATATATATATATATATATATATATATATATATATATATATTCTTATGAAAAAGAGAGCTAAAATACTACAATAAATGTTGAAACAAAAAGTATCTAAGCTGAGGTAAAAAAAGAACGGGGTATCATAACATTCTTTGTATGATACTATAGAATCATACGATACTATCAACACTAGTATCATACGATACTATACAGCCAGGGGAAAAAACCTCAGCCGAAAAAACCCTGCCTCCCCGTAAACAAAATAACATAAAATATCAAATATCAGGAAAATCTTGAAAGACAACAGTGTGATCATCTTCATGTTATCCGTCGATGGGCTCGGATACACAGATTCTTCCCAAAACGACTCGTAATTCTTAATCTGAAATGAAAAAAGACAAAAGCAAAAAAGAAACCGATTATTCAGAATAAATCGAATGCATTTTGGAAATGTATTTCCTACTTTAAAAAAAAACATCAACATCAAGATTTCTTGGCCAAATAATGTTCGGAGGTTTATGAATATTCATGACAGAAATGTCACAAAATTTGAAAGAAATGAAAAAAAACTCCATCAATTTCCTCTTTCCGAATCTGTTGAAATTTACGAAACTGATAATTTTTCAACATAACAAGCTAAACTTGTAAAAAATAAATTAATACAAAACTTTCAACTGTCCTCTTTCACGAGGATTTTTTTACTGTTGCCGTGTAGGTTTCTTGCAGAAGAATCTCTTAGATACCATGTTCATCAGCTAATTTGGAGACGTAATCACACTTTCCTTTCGAAATTCATTCGATATTCAAAATCCACAAATTGTTGCTCTCTGGCCGTGAGGGTTTTTTCAAACCAGATACGACCTTCCAGGTGATGATTTTTCGGAACTTCAGATGTTTGAAGACCGCTACGGGACCCCAATGAAAGGCAATCATCTCCCATAGATAAACCAAACATGTTATAACACAAGAAAACAGAATATTTTTCAGGATCAAAAACTAACACATATTACGAGAATTGTCATTTTAAATAGATTTTTAATAGATTCGAAACCAACTTGAAACTTGAAGCTACTAAAACTCGTGAGATAATCTGAAATTAAACTGTTGAAAATGAATCTTTCCGATCTATAGGAGAAAACGAAGTTATTAGGAAAGAAATATCGACCCCAGTTGGCCGAGGATCGGGTTAAAAACATCGAATCCTCAATTTAATATGCAAAATCTACATAGAAGTTCATTTCGCCGTCACAGATGGAATTTATGGAGGACAACATATGTATTACCGAGGATGGGAGCTTGATATGGAGTAAAATGCAATATGACCGTGTTTGCTCTGTCGAACATCCAGCTTTATGCGGTATTGTCCTCAGTTTGGCCTGATTCAGCCGGACAATCGCCTCAGGAAACAATTGGAATTTTCAGAATCTACTTTACGGCTTGAATGGATGCAAATGGTTGACGTTATTTTGCGAGATATCGAAATCACATGGTGGTACATTGAAAACAGTTGTTCGGTTCTGTTTGCCGTTAGATACAGCCTGGGGTGATCTACTTTGACAGCTCCGATTGCTATTAGTTCTGGACAGAATGAAAATTGATATATACTGCTCGACAAGAGTTAGGGATATCGTTTTAAATCGTTTTGCTGTAATAGTATGTTAAGTATAGAGAACGGTAAGATCATTTTACCGATCGGAGACAATGTCTGCGATCGGTAGTCCTTAACGTTCGAGATACTTATAGCGTTTTTTGCACGATAGACACAATTTTTACTCAATGTACAAAATAATTATCTGACAAAATCATTCATTCGTGGCTTTATCAATGCTGTGTAGGAATATAATAAAAGGCGTTATCTTGGTGATGAAAACTTAGTAGATTGTCAAAGTGACAATCATAGATAAATACTAATATAGATGGGAAAGTCCGTAGAAATTTTGGAACCGCGTTTACAGTGACATCTATCGGCCTGGAAGGAAGTACGAATCGTTTCGGATATCATTAAATAGCCGAAAATTGGCATTTGATAGATCAAGATTATTTGCGCAATAGATCTATTGGGGAACCAATCCAGATCTATCATATTTCCTGAGATTCATTGAGATTGGAAATGATTCGTACTTCCTTCCAGTCCGATAGATGTAGGTGTAAAAACACTTTCATATTTTGATAGTTTCCAATATATGAAAAAGCAATAAACTCTCCGGTACAACCATTTTTGAACTGCTTGAGAGTGTTTAGATCGTACATTGCATATATGTATATCATATGGTAATGGAGTCTTGATCTTATCCTTCAAATGTGCTTGGTTGGAAAAAACAGATTTCTACTATTTTTCTCTTATGTCATTCATTAACTATTGTCAAATACCGATATTAATTGTTTCCAGGTTAAAAGATGGCGCCAAAATACGGTTCCGGCCATTACTAGGCCAGTTTCCTATCTATATAAGTATATAGTATTAATCTATGGTGACAATAATCAATTGAATTTACTAGCGTTGAAAAATGAGCGATACAGAATCTTCCGAAGATAATAAAATTCAAACAGCCTGGGAAATCGGCTGTTCTTCAGTTATTCCTGAGAAATCTAAAATCCGCTACGAGAGTACATGCAATACTTTTAAGGAATGGATTCATACTAAAAGCAGCCAAATCAATGAAAAAATGTTCCTGGCCTATTTTGTTCGAAGAATAGACAAGCTGAGATCGCCTGGAAGTCTTTGGGCGGAATATTCGATGCTAAAGAGCACAATACATATTTTTGAACGACGGTATTGAAATATCCAAGTTGCTGCTTTTACAAGAGAAGAAATGAATAAATTCTTTAAAGAAGCACCAGATGATATGTCTTTAATTATCAAGGTGTGCTTTTATTAATATAATAGTGCTTTATAAACTATTTATGTTCTTTCAGGTGGGAATGATATTAGGTATATCAGGGGCGTGTAGAAGAGAAGAGTTGTATAACATGAGAGTCAGGAACATAGAAGATCGGGAATCATATTCAATCTGAAAATTCCCAACACAAAAACCAACATTCAGAGAACATTCACAGTCATCGATCGAGATAATGATATCAATTACTTGAAAATATATAGAAAATATTTTCGTCTGCGTCCACAAAATGCGAAGAGCGAGCATTTATTTTTGAGATATCAAAACGGCAAATGCAGTAATCAAGTAATAGGCAAAGGGACAAATGGAAGTTGGCCGTCAAAAATTACAACCTTTTTGAATTTAGAATATCCAAGTGGCCTATACTGGCCACTCTTTTAGACGCACTTCAACCACATTTTTAGCTCCTAATAAGAGATTAGATGTATTAAGACTAAAACGACACTGTGGATGGCGTTCTTCGACTGTGGCTGAAAGTTACGTTGAGGATTCCCTGAAATATTAACTAGACTCTGCTGAAAAAAATTTGCATACCACGGAACGTAGCTAGTTGTAACATGAAATGTTGAATTCAGCAGAGGTTTCTGTGAATTCGGCTACTACTCAATCCAGTGGTATTTCCATCAGCAATTGTGAAAATTGTACTTTCACTTTCAATATTAAATGAACTGAATTTAAATTGTTTGTGTTATTAGATTATTTCAAAGAATATTCAGTCATTACGGTTCGCTGAATGGTAAGTGATTCACTTACCGTTCTGTTTTCCCTAGCAACCAGTAAAAATGATCTACCGATCTAGCAACAAACGCGGTCACTAACAAAATTCGTTCTATCATGCAAAAATTATATTTTTGTGCAATTTGAGTCAATATCTCTAACTCATGTGGAACTGCTCAGTTCAAAAATCGGCAATTTCAGGCATATTCATAAAATACTAATTATTTCGGAAATGGTACATTCTCGATGATCTAATGTTGGTGTCCTTCGATAGTTCTTTGTTTACTCTATCGTGATGTGTCACGTTTCATTCACTAGTAATGGGACACCCTGTATCAGGAGGATGGAAAATTTCAGTAGAATAGAAAAATTGAACCAGTCGCCATTCTACATAATTGTTATTCCTCAATAAATCATCTGCCGAATGGAAAAGAATCTGCTGTCGCCATCTTGATAAGGAAATGTACATCTTCGTGAATACAATCGAATTTGTGTGTTGCTGCTGCGTGAAAAATTGATCCCTTTGCTTGAAGCCCATTGTGACGGAAAGATATATCGGTTCTTTGCATAGTCTTGATTTATCTGTACGCCGGGTTATTTCCCTATTGGATGCTGAGCTGTTTCAGTTCGACAGTCGGAAGTTAGAAAGCTGCTTCTATTTCTTTGTTGATATTCCCAGTGAGGGTGTCATATCGTGTCACACAAAATATGCCATAGTTTCAAGAAGGACTCAGATTTATATTCTGGAAAAAAATAATATTTATGGTATCGGTGCTTCTACAACATTGTAATAAAACACATAGATAATTTGGTCACCTTTGTGAATTGCATCTATGAGTTTATTTAGATGTTGAGCGGTTAACGCAAGAGCGGCTTTGCGTCGACCTAACAAACAAAATTAGACCCTCTCCAACTCAGAGAGAGTGTGGGTAAGGTCTACTGCACAAGCGAGTAGGGCTTACCGATATTTTCCTTGTAGAAAGTTTAGTTTTTGGAGAAAAAAGAAATTATCGAAATAACTAACATAAAAATCTATTTGCCAAAAATACGGAAACAAAAACATACTATAGCTAATTGTTCATACGTCTTCAAATCAGACTAACTAAGAGACTTCATTCGCATCAACCTATGCACTTGTTCAACCATGTTTGTTTTTTGTGAGAGCGGAACATTTTCTACAAAATAAACGGGTGAGTTTGAAATCATGAGCTTCTCGAATACGTTCCAAGTAATCCAATATTTTCGCCACACTGTTCCTAGGATAATGTATTGTTGTAGCAAATATAAACTGCCCCAAATGAGTTAGGGATATTGACTCAAATTCCGAAAAAAATATAGTTTGAATGAGATTTTGTGATGAAAATTCATATTGATATGATTTCAAGTTGCAGGAAATAGAATTACTTTCAGCCTGTAGGTCTGCAGCGTGGTTAAGGAAAATCGAGTAAAAAAACGAAAACTCATTCCCAGAGAATTCAATGAGCATAGTTTAATGACGATGACTGGATTGTATATTTATAAATGTTTAGTGTTTGTTGGTTAACATAAAGAACTTCTCAAAGATTTTAAGAATCGCAACAAGTGTCGTCTCACTTTATCGCAGCATCAAGTAGAGTTTATGTCTCTTAAGCTTCATAACAGCCTACTATTATCTTATCACAAGGTCCAGAATGAGAAAATCTTCAAAAATAGAACTCAAAAACTGATTTTGCAATGAGAAACCTATACTATTCAATAATTTTTCGACTTCTGCTGCTCTATAAATAACTAGAAAATGTGTTTTCTTCCTTTCTTTCGTATAACTTATTTTCCTTTGTTGTATATAATCAATAACTGTGATGAAATGAATAAATATTGTTATTACTATTATTATTATTATTATGGCCTCGACGGGCATCAATAACAGCAGGTAATGTTTTTCTTCGCCCACCAAGCCGTAGTCTTTCCAACACGAAACCTATCTCCCTGAACCTATTCCGAAGTCAAGATATAACACTTTGGCTGACTTGGAGCCTTTCTGCTACAACAACCTGAGTTAGGCCACCCTGTAGCATTCCGATAGCCCTATTAGCCTCAGCGTTTTTTAATGCACCTCATGCTATTTTCAGAAAACTGGTTCCAAATCGAAGCCGTTGATAAACTGACACCATTTCAAAATAAGAACATTGATGAAGCATATGCAAAGAACCAAACTTCAGAAGAAAGGCGACCAGATTGACGAAATGTCTCATACTGATTTTTATTGGATGGATTCAAGTTGTTATTGAGTTTTAAATGATTTTAAAGCGATTTCCTCGAAGATTACATACTTTTCAAAACGATTGAATACGATATCCCCAACTCTTGTGGAGCAGTATATTTTGCGAGCATGTAATGCAGATACTCATGGTTGCAGCAACAAAAGTTTGCGGACCATACCGACCAGGGATTTTTTTTTTGGTAATAAATGTCATATCAGGACTGGTAACTCTCTAAACTTATTTTCATATAAGTGCTGCCATGCCATTCTTCAATGTGTTATCAGGAAATGTGTGGTGAAAACTAGGTGTCGCTAAACCTAACCGTTGTTTCACTATAAGTCGAAATAACAAAATGTTTTTTCGTTCGAAGTTACAACTGGAAAAAAAGCTGGTCACCACAGCAATCAACAAACTCGTCAATTACCATTTTCACACATAATTGAGCCAACATTTTCAGGGTCGCCAACAGATCGTTTCAATAGGAACCCACTATATATCAAACAAATCGTTACGATAACAATGATATTTTAAAATATGTTCAAGTTGTTGATTATTGCACATGCCATTAAAACAAATGTTCCGAACGAAAACATTTTGATTTACGTTTATTGTCGTTTGCCGCTACCATTGCGCTGCAAAGTTGTTATTACTACTGTTGGGAATAAACTGAAATTAGATGTTTGCGACTGGTTTTCGGGAATTCCGATTGGATGCCCAGCTGTCGAATGAGTAACGCTTTCATTTCGTATAATTTTTTGCTCTTTTTAGGACGTAGAGGCGATTGAAGTCGGGTTGAATTGAATGATCCGGAGAGCCAGGTGCTTGAATACAAAATGACTTGTTTAGAAATGCACCTCATGAATGAAAATATATCGATAACAGTTATCGTTACAGAGCTGCACGGAAATTGAATAGGAAAATAAAACAACGTAAGGGTGAGCCAGGAAGTAATGCACTGTATTTGCATCTTCTTGGAAATTCTTTAAAATGGTGAGGTCCAATGCTATTACATATATTACAAGTATAACAAAAAATTATGAATAGGAAGATGCAAAAACAAAATAAGACGAAACATGAGAATCTTTGAAAAGTAAAAGGCATAAAAAAATGAAAAGAGAAAATAGTAAAAAATTAATTCCTCTCCACAGGTGAATGACATAATACAAGGTCATTCACGAATATGGCTCTAAAGAATATTTTTAGGGAAGACACAAGATTCAGGATTGAAATTCTATAGGTGAGCTTCAAGTAAGAAGACGACTTCTCGTATATTTTTTTAAGGTTCTAGGACTTCCGGTTTTTCCGGAAGTGACATCAACCTTCGTTTTTCAAATGGAAAGACCCATGTTTTATTGTATAAATATAGATTCTCCATTGAAATCTGAGTCTTTTTGATTCCAAAAGTTTGAATTTTCTCGAGAAAATTCTCTTCAATTGAGGAAATACGAAGAAAACTTTCTCAGAATTGAACATTAAAAATTCTCATTTTCAGAATCTCCGAGGAGAAAGGCTGAAGCTTCTTTTCCGATAGCGTGATTTTCAGAATATGATACAGAAGGTCAGAAATTCTTTGTCAAAGTTAGAAGTGACGAAACATCAAAAAATCGTTTTTTTTATAATGGAACCCCATTTTTTCGAAGCATTTTCGAAATCTTCGTCAAAAAATAAAAGAAGCATGCGTCCAAGACTCTTATCCGAAAATGAATATTTTTCGATATATTCAGGAAAAACGATTTTGTCTTCAATAATAATTACCGGTCAAGTGAAATTTTTGAGAATCTCTGTTATCGAGAAAATATTTTCTTATAGTTCAGACGAGTTCAGTTTTTCTTTATTTTTTAAAGCTTAGGATAATTTCCGCAAATTCTTAATTCTGGAGAATTCCTTTTTTGTCATGGTTGGGGTATTTGAATTTTCAGTAATGAATTTGTTACATGTTCTCTTAATTATTCATTCAAAAGCATTAAAAATTATCACAAATTATTTTTTTCTGCATTCCTGAGAATTTTTTACGTTGACTTCACTAATACTCACATTGAAAACTTTAAACCAATTGTTGCCTCGCATTACAGATGGTAATTCAAGAACTTAATTCGTCTGAACTATAGATAATATTTTCTCGATAACAGAGATTTCCAAAAATTTCACTTGACCGCTAATAGTTTTCCAGGAAAAAAACATTCGGAATGAGATTGAAAATTGAAGACATAATAGTTTTTCCTGAATATCTCGAGAAATATTCATTTTGAGATGAAAGTCTTGGACATATGCTCCTATTATTTTTTTTACGTATATTTCGAAAATGCTTCGAAAAAAAGGGGTTCCAATCTGAAAAAAACGATTTTTTTATGTTTCGTCACTTCTGTGACGAAGAATTTATGACCTCCTGTATCATATTCTGAAAATGAAGCTATCGGAGAAGAAGCAATTTTGAGATTTGTTTTTCGTAGTTTCCCATTTAAAAAGAATTTTCTCGGGAAAATTCGAACTTTTGGAACCAAAAAGACCCAAAAATGGGTCGCTTTCGGAAAAACCGGAAGTCCTAGAACCTTCAAAAAATATACGAAACCATTAGAAAGCTAATGTTCTTGTATGATACAAGATCGAGAAAAATGTGTTCCTGTTTGAAATTACAAAGAATGTACCTAGTTTTTCTCTCACCCTTAGTGCAAGAGATGAAAAAAGTTGAATATAGTGTCTCATTCTCTGTGAAAAAGTGCCTGTAGATAGTTTTTATAGTTTTCAGATAATTTCGAACATAAAAAAGTTATGACACAAATCAAAATTTGTTTATAGCTAACTTAAAAAAATAAAGATATCATGAAACGGTTTCCACTAATGCTGTTTCCACAAAAAACAAGCACAATACATCTTTCAGAAGTACCAAAAACAACCAAAATCAAGCAATTCGAGATATCGTGAACGCCAAGGAAAAAATGAATGGAAACTCTTATTGTGAATTATGAAGCGTTTTCATTCATTCAATATTCAAACTCTGAGGAATAAAGGCCCATACTGCATCTGCTTCTCTTCGTTCTGCTTCGGAGACAGAATCGCAAGGGTTCATCCTCCCAGCCTTAAGAAATTGCGGCTTCCTTTTTATAGTTATAGGGGTGGGGGAATTTGAAACTTTGGTGCCAATTATAGGGCGTACTTCAGAAGTTGTGACGTTTTCTTGAGAGAAGTTAGGAATGGAAATTGAAAATTAAGACTGAAACGTATTTTATCTCTTTTCATTGCTGAATAGGAAACTAGTTCGATGAAGTTATGTCCCCTTATCGCTCAACGGTGGAGTTTGAAGTTATGTTCCAGTAGAAATGAAGGGATGAAGAAATCACTCGCCTGTCTGGGGCCCAGAACAGGCGAAATCGACAAGAAAAGGGCAAATATCGCAAGACTGCTGCAAAATCCGCTACCCTTTCCTATTAAAAACGACAGTTCATACACGGTTCTTGTTTTATTTCACTGTCAAACATCATCAGTTTAACTATGAATCGTCTTAACAAAATGAAAAACGCTTGCAAATTATTTTATTATCCACTAGCTGGCCCGGCGAACTTTGTTTCGCCTCAGATATTCATAAAGTTGTATCAACAAAACAGGTACTTTTTCAAGTAGGAGGTAAATAAGACAAAATTAAAGTACAAAATATACAAAAAATTTAATTACATAAAAATAGGTAGGTAAGTATATTGTTATTTACACGAACAGACTTCACTTTATTTAAGCGGTACCTTGTTATTATTTAAAAATTGTCTCATTGTTGTACTTTATGATGAACCACATTTTTAGTGTTTTCGTCATAAAATTTTCCGTAGTGTTCGGAAGAAAGAAAGGTGTGATAACACATGGACTCAGTACGTTGTTATCATCAAATGTGGTTCACCGAATTTATATCAAATATAATACTTACACGAAAACGCTATCAACCTCAGCGACATCTACTGGCGTTATTTGCAAGAAAGAAAATAATTTCCTACTTTTTTTCCATTTCATCAAATTTTTCATTGTTTCAAAGTATTTTATGTTAACCCCACTGTAGAAGAATCCAACAAAAAGTTTTTCATGACAAACAGTTCATCCAATCTTGAGTTATGAATGGTGTAACCAACAATATGGCCGACTGAGTTTTATATGTTCCAAGGCTAAGATTTTTTGGCAACTCAAAATACACAGTTTAAATTGCAGTTACATCTAGTGGCGTTGCAGAGAAATTAAAATCAGATATAATACCTATACGAAAACGCTATCAACCGTAGCGACATCGAAATATATTGGCGTTATTAGCAAGATCGGAAGATTTTCAAAGGAGTTGGAACAATTTCAAAGTAGTTGGAAAAAATTCCAAAGCAGTTGGAAAAAGTTCGAAGCAATTGGTAAAATTTCAAAGCAGTGAAAATGCATAGTTCGAGAGAGTTATGAAATTCGAATTAGAATAAACAAGTTTGCAATCAGTACTTAACAATATATGTATAGCCGGCAATAAATGTTATTTAACCAAAAAATTTTACCATCAAGTTTTTGAAGAGATGCGGCCTCAAGAAGTAGGTACCTAGTTATAAATTTTTCAGTTACGTCGCATGGACTGTGTCATGAAAGAATCATCTGGTATCATGAATTTAAGCTGTTTCTTTCAGATAAGCAGAATCATCATTAGTGTTATAGTTTTGCGAATAAACAATATGTGAACATAAATTTTAAAACTGAACAGAAGAAGAATGAAAGTGAAGTTTGATTTATGTCGTCTGTGGTGCCTTATAAAAAAAAGAAATAAAAATTCATAAACAGAAAATGCACAAAGGATAACAAGTGAGAGAGAAAATTATGAGTTGTGACCATAGAATAGAGAATATCGGCAAGGCAATTTATTTGTATAGTTTTTTCCAACTATAAAAACTTAAAGTAATTACGAAACACAAATCCAACAAAACTGAAATTGCTCAAAACACTGAATATATCTTCAATTCCAAATACTTATTGCAATAAACTCTGCAAAGAGTTCGAAATCACCAACTCAAATTGGAAAATTATGTTCAAAATTGATTATTCATGTGACTGATTTAGGACGAAACCGTTTCCCTACTAAATTGGGAATCGGTTTTTTTTTCAAGTATCTTGATTTTATGATGTTCGCAACATTGACATTTTCTGTTTTAATTCTAACTTATGTTGGTTGTCTTCATTTCAGGAATCTGTAAGCAAAGGGAGGACTCATTTTTTATCAAACGAAATATATTATCTGAACATTTTGTTCCTATTATTCCCATGTTAGGGATGAGCAGTTTCAATATTTAGAATCTCCTCAAAGTAGTAACTAATTAACTTTGAATTTTCATCTACCCAACATTCAATCATGTATTTATTCTATGGAATCTGCTTTTTTTGGAAAAATATCTTGTTTAATTATGCTTGAAAATTTGAGATACATCAAAGAATTTAATCAAAGAATGAAACAAAAAGTGTGTCTCAAAGTACTTCTCACAAAAAAAAATTTATCCATCAAATAAAAAAACTCACATAATTGAATATTGGGTATTTGGAAAATCAACGTTAATTTCTCACCACTTTGATGAGATTCATCGTGTTGAAACTGCTCATCCCAAATTTACTCCTTTCACAGATTTAAAAAAAAATTTTTTCAGAAAATAAAGAAAAGAAACAAACTGAAGAAACAAACAAGCACTGTTTCCCGAAGTTTCAAGTGACATCAAGATACTCTTCACGAAAAAAACAGACTCTACAAATTTTACTTAATTGAATATTCGGTAGATGGAGAAGAAAGCTAATTACTCCTCACTCTGTTGAAAATCATCACTTCGAATTTTTTTTACCGAAACAAATATCATACCATATTATGTATAACGGTTTTCTGTTAATTCAATGTACATGGTGGGCATATTTCGATATTTTAGCATTACAACTTTTGAAGCTGAGGAGATAGACAAATCTGATACCCCATTCTAGATCTCTTTTTCGGAGAAACTAACAAGAGTTGTATTCATTTTGGCTACCTTCTTTTTGTTTTTGAGTTATAAGCGAAAATTGAAAAAATGGCGATATCGGAAAAAATTTATATATCCGCTAATACTTATAATAGAGCTCTGAAATAAAACAATATACAGGCACTCTTTTACGTAGAATCCAGTGGCATGCTCGTCTTTTTTGCACCATTTTTAATTAGGAAGCTACGACCCAAAGTTGTATTTTTTTGAATAGGAACACTAGATTTCTGTGCCATTTTCTGAAAGCTTAATTTTTTCTGATTTCAAAAATATATAACATCGCATGGATCGTATCAATATGAGTAAAGAAATTGGTCAAGAACCTATATTCACCTGAGTCTCAATACTTTTTATGTATCTCTTTCTATTAGTCTTTTCATTTCTAAGCTCTTCACTCAACGTCTCCAAGATCGAAGAATAATAGACTAGAAAATAATGAGATTGTCGAAAAGAGACTGCTCTTGTTATAGAAGCTCCTTTTTTCTGTGCTCATCAACAATTTATATACTCATATTGATACAAACCTTACGATGTTATATATTTTTTGAAATCAGAAAAAATTTAGCTTTCGGAAAATGGCACAGAAATATATTGTTTT